>VZTO01003198.1:62819-78307 GCA_013400615.1 Syrrhaptes paradoxus | reverse complement strand
AATATCTTCCCAGGCCTTCCCCATTTCAAAGTGTCCTGGTTTCAGCTGGGGTAGAGTCCCCTTACCTTTACCTTCCAATTCTGTCCCCCGTCCCCTGGGATGGGGGAAGGTGAGCGAGTGGCTGTGTGGTGTTTGATGCCAGCTGTGTTAAAACCACAACAGAAACAAATTTCTGTTTATGTGCCCAGAAATTCTCGTTTGCTGCAATAACATACTGCTTCTGCTGATGCATTATTTGGGGAAGCCTTTCAAAATGTCTACTGCTTTTTCTGAATAGCTGAAGTTTTGAATGCTAACACTGTAAGTGGCCTCAGCTGAGGTACAGTAACTTCACTGATTGTGACATCTGTGACCATTTAAAGTAGTAGTCAAATAGCATATGACTTCAGTCAAAGAACAAAGCACAGAGCAAAGTGGAGCACCATGACAGTGTCACAGTATGATGAGGAGACAAAATATATATGACTAAGGGAGCAAGGTCATAATAAAAAAATCTTGTAACCACTTTTCTGCTGCAGCAGGCCGTGGAGGTGCTTGAATGCCCTCATTAAGTTGCTCTAGGTTCATAGATCATAACTTTACTTTCAGTAGTCAGCTTAGACCAACTAAAGCTGTAATTTTTTCCTCCCTATTCTTGACTAGAGTTTCTGTCCTCAGCCTGTACTTCTTCTCTGACAACACAAGTGTTTGTGTGACCACACAAGGTGAAATGGATTGAGAAACTACTCTGCTAGTTATGCATGGAATCCTGATCTGGTTTACCATCTGACAGACATTTGTACCAGCTTGATGGACTAGGCAGCATGGGGCAAGGACAAATGGCCAAGGGTGGGAATTGATGAGGCAAGGGAGAAAGTGTGGGGGTGAAAAGGAGAACCAGCAGTTTTCTGAAAGACCCTTTTATGATCTACATCCCAAGATGCTGTCACAAGACGACCACATCTTGACCTCATTGGAGTACATGGAAGAAAACACTGCTGTCACTAGTGAGCTGTATGTTCCTCTACTTGTCTTACTGTTGGGATCCAGTCAAATAGATGTCCTCTGAAAGTACCAAGTGGACAGAGTATTACACAAAATAGCACCAGAGGAGCTGCTGACTGCCTTTTACCTCACTCCAATTAGCACTCAGCTGAGATATGGAGGACCAAGATGGAGGATGTCCTCTGCTTAACACAGACTGATGGAGTAGAAGTGGTTATGTGTTTCATATACTCTTTTTGCTACTGCTGAAGGATAATTTAAACACTGCTGTAATGCTGATTTTAGCCTGATTCTCAATGTGTATTCTAGTAATCTGACATAAAGAACAAGTATGTTGCCTTGATCTCTGGCACCTATAATATTTACTTTTTATATAGGTCTAGTGCCAACTAAGAAGAGTGAATGAGTAGGTGCCTGCTTAGGCTTGTGAGAGTTTCTGGTCACTGATGTAAATCAGGTGAGATCAGATGTGGGTCAGATGTACCAGCAACCTAAACCTTCTACATTCTTCCTGAGACCTTGGCAGTCATGGTAGAGAAGTAAGACCCATGCAATACTGTCTGTGTGATAAATACTTGACACCTAATGGAAGAAATCTGTTCACAATTGCAACTGTCAAGTAAATAAATTAAATTGAGGCTCTCAGATCTGAAGTTTTCCCTAGAGACTGTCTTAGCTGGCTCCATCTTTATCGTGCCAGGTGAAAAAGAGCTTACTGTCTAACTCTTCTGAGACATTACAGCAGGGAGCCTGGGGATCAAATCCAGAGTGAAACACAGCACAGTGAGACAGTGCCACAACAACTAACTCTTAGGTTCCTAGCTCTTGGACATTATATCACAGTCATGAAAGAGAGAATGGGGAAGTTTTACTCACCTGAGCTGGGATTCATACTATCCATCTCACTCAGTACAGTTTTTCCCAAACAGCCTACGTGAAATGTTGGCTGTTCAGTCCATCCTTCCTTGGCTGCTTCATACATATCCAATGTATGATGTGCGGAATGCAAAAGCAGTCCCAGGAGCAAGTTGGTGGTTTTGTTTGTTTGTTTTTTGTTGNGACAGGCTTACCTGGGACAGGAATGCCTAGGCACACTATCTCAAACATGGTATACTGGTGTGCACACCAGGCCACCAACATTTAGAAATTGTAATGTTATTCACAGTTCTCCATCCACTAGATATGAATGATAGCAATACAAAGCCTTGAAAGCAGTTCTAATGAACCCCTCCTAAATTTCACCTTTCCATACCCATTCCCATCTCCTTACCTCTCTTATGTTGGATGGTGTAGCTGGGGTTAGAGGTATCACTGCAGAAAACTGGTGTCACTCAGGGAAAATTCCCTAGGGAAAATGTCTAGTCAGTCACTGAACATGTTTTGTATTAGTTACTTTTGTCTAAAGTCTCCTAAGCAGACTTTGCTAATTAAATCAACTCTAGGAGCTATGGAGATACTTAACCCAGTTAGGAAACAGTAAATCCATTGATTTAAAGGGGACTTAGTTTGAACCACTTACAAGAATAAGTGCTCATTAATGTCAATAACAGTTGCAAAAGTGATCTTTAAATTTACAGATGTGCAATAGCTGCCTTAATGAGACAATTTCTTGATCTGTTCAGCTCTGATTGAGAGCTCCAGGAAGTAAACAGCAAATAGAACTTGTTGGTAATATCCTGATGAAATATTTTACCAATGGAAAATCCTTTTATTTTGCTCCCTGGACTGAAATTTTAAATGCACTCTGACACACCACCCTGACACAAATGACAGTTTCTTGATCTTCCCAAGGAGATACTTGTCAATGTTCTTGTAGATGAGCTGGAATATAGGTAGAAGTCAGAAGATCCCAGTGACCTGCATCTGGCATCTCTTTCCTCCGCCAAGTCTGGCTGCATGAGGAACATGTTGGTGTCCTGACTCAACATGTAATTTTTTTTTCTCATAGAAAATGTAACATCTTTCACAGGCTAGGATTTCCACTTTATATCTAGCTTTGTGTCAGAACGTCTGCTATATCTGACATAGTAGCAAAAAAGGAAAATTTCTGTTGTAGCAATTATTACTATAATGGTCATTTAGGGCTGAAATGGTATGCAAGAAAGAGAAAAAGAAAAAGAAAAAAGGAAAAAGAAAAAAAATTGCAGTCTGCAGGTTCAAAAGATTGAAATAATTGCTCTTTCCTGCTTATCTTAGCATGAGTTGGTATAGAAAAGTTGAAGGGCATTTTATTGATTCTAGCCTTTAGTTTCAAAGAGAATAATTGATATTATATTGATATTCTCTTATGTAACTACCATTTAATGCCATGATCCTATTTATTAAATGTACTTGTCACAATAAAGCATTTTTAAGCAAAAAAATCATTTATCTAAGTAAGGAAAGGTAAGCTAAAACCTATGCAATTATTCACCTTTTGATCTTTAAGAACCTTATTTTCTAAAGAGAATGAATGAGTGCTGTTTAGCTTTTGGTTCAAGCCTTTGAAAGGGATGCTATGCATAAATAAAGCAATTAAACAATAGAATGGCTGATTTTCACAGCAGTAGAATTTTGTCAATGAACTGAAGCTTAGTGTTATTAAACAATAATTAAGCACTTGAAGGATAGTCTTCTACACTTGCTAATCTTGGTGACTGTTTACATACTACTGTTTGTTAAATGGCAAAGTTTATTGATTTGGCAAATTCAGTACCACATTGTATATTTTTATTCAGTCCGTGTTCCTACATGCAGTTCAGCATTTTTAAATGTCAACCACAAAGTATTATTGATCTGTAATTAAAAGTGCAAAGAAAAATTAGCATAATAGAAGTTCATGGTCATTAGTACAGGTACTGTTAGGCAATTACTTAGCTTGCCTTTACATCTCTTTTTTTCAGTTATTGACATACAGTATAATACTCACCTGCACACTTTTATTTTGTTCAAAAGGTAAGTTGAAAAGTTACCAAACAGTAGCCCTTTACAAGGTTTTTGACATTAGCACTTTGTGGAATTATCTAAAAATATTTTATCTGAAGTGTTTTCTTAAAGAGAAGAATATTAAAGAAAAAAAAATTAAGTCCCACAGGTATACTCACTGTCTAGAAACACTCATTTTCTAAAATAAGAAATTGCTTTTCCCATATGAATAGAACTGAGAAAAAAAGAAATTGGACTTTTCTTTCTAGCTTGGGATGTAGATGCATTGATAAAATACATACTATGTAGCACATACCTTTTTTTTTTATAATTATTTTTTCTTCTTTAGATACAGCATATGTTCTTTGAAAATGTTCTGACATGGATTGTTTTTCTTCTGGTTTATCTCAAGATCAGGTGAATGAAAACTGGAGGCAAATGGCAACTCTGCAGTGGCCTGAACAGAAGTCCTTCCACATTTAAGTTCAATTTCTGGTAATTAGCACAGATTGGTGACCTTGTTGTTGCTTCAGCAGAGGGGCTGAGTAGCTTGAAGAGAGGAACTGCTAGGACACAGGCAGGAAAACGTGCAGCAGCTGCTGCTGTCATGCTGCCTGCTACATGAACAAATGAGAGATGGGCTCCTAGGCCCTTGCCCCAGCTCTTTCTACAAATATTCATTCACTAGTATACGCACTTACTATACAATACCAACTCAGTGATGTCTAAGAATAATTTGGAGTATATGTAGATAATTGTAGAGTTTTTTACTGTTTTTTGTTTTTTTTTTTTCTTTTTTCTTTAGGTATATATCTCATAGTTTTCAGATACTGGCAACAACCCTTTTTATATGGATTTTAAATTGAGAAATGACAATCATTGATCTTCAAATCAGTTCATCATCAAACTGCATCCCCTGGAAATGCCTGCGGGTCCCATGCCTCTCCCATGCAGCAGTTTCCCTGGTGGGACTGCGACCCAACATGTCTCTGAGAAGTTTTCCATAGACAGTGCTGTAGGAGCTAACAGGAAGGTTATGTGTCTCAGAATGTCACATTAAAAGATGCAGTATGACCATTGAATCTGCCCTTAGAAGAGGCTGCAGCTTTGCTGAACATAAATAACTCTTTCCATGAGGCAGCAGGCTGGCATAGGAAATGAAGTTTATAACTGATCTGATTTGGGTCCCTCAGATCACTTCAGCTCTACTCAACTCTGTTTTTCAACTGCTAAGGAAACATGCTATCAAGCATGTTAGTGGTGAGGAGAGGGACATTTACAATGTGTTAATGTTCCAAAATTGAAAGCTGCCTCAACCTGACTTTATCCACGGTATGCAAACAGTGCAATACTTTTATGCACTAAACAGGTGCTAGCGAGATAGTAGCATTTTTGTTTAAATGCAGAATTTCCTAAAATCTCTCTCCTTCCTCCAGTCCTATTACTCTAACCTGTGCGTAATGTCTTGGTATTTTTTGGAAATAATACAAATTGGGGTTTTTTTTGAGACCATTTCACTGAACAGAAAATTCCCTTCAGGTTTCTTGAAAAGTTTGAAGATCAGCTAATCATAAAGAATTACATTCATACACCATGTCTATTTCTTGCTTTGTACCAGGATTTTCATGCAAGAGTTATCTATAGTTGATTGATTTACAGAAATTGGTTAGTACTATATAATGTTTATAGCACAGCACTTCCTGTCCTTGTTCTCCATCAGAATAGTGGCCAGCAGCTCTATGAGTTTCAGAGCATGATATGTGTAATCAGTTAAGCTAAATAAATACATCTTTTCCGATTGAAAATTAAACATGATGAAACCAACCAAACCTCCCAAACTTGTTAGTATGGACAAGGAACAATGAAACAGTGAATTCAGCATCTCTGAAACTTTTAAAAACCAAAAATTTAAATAAAATATTTGGCCAAAAAATGAAGTCAACATAAATATATGTAATACCAACACTGAACTTTTAGTTCTTCTTTTCTGATAGATATAGGAAAATATTTTTAAAAATATTTAAAAAATACTTATTTTGAAAGTTTTGTTGTGAAACAAAAGATTATGCAAGTTATGAAGTGTGAAATTTTTGTTTTTTGAAGCGCAGGGTCATATTAATCCAGGAATCAGAACCTTTTTTGTTCCTAGTGCAGAATCAGCTAAAGTGCAAATGTCTTGTCTTGAGAGGAACATATGCAAGTGAAATTAATATTTTTTAAATATAAATTTTGGTCAAAGATAGTGTTTTTTGATTTCATGATGGAAACAGAAAAAGCAAAAAAATGCAGTTTTATTAATGTGAAGATAGTGTTTGTTTGTCTCTCTCTCTCTATTGACAATATTGAAAGTAGCAGTGCAATTTCTGTAATAGCAACACACCTTGTCATCCCCTTTTTGCTGAGTGAAAATTCTAGCATTAAGTCAACTGTTTCTGTGTGAAACTCGGAGAAATCAGGGCAAGAGTCCCTGTGAAATTTTCACACAACTTTTTTTTTTTGCAGAATAAATATTTCCTCTGATGCACATGGTAAATCTAATATATCACTCAAGTACCATCGATGAATGTGGGCCAGAGTTACCAGGAGATATTCCCAACCCATGACATGCGGTGTGGAAGATCTTTTGTACTTAGCTTAAATTAACACAATGTCTGGAACAGTCACTGTCTCACTTAACCATTCAATGGCAATGCCATCTGGAGGAGGACTGGAAAATATCAGAGTAGAACCCCTGGCCCCAAATACACTCACCTACATAAACCAGTTCCTGGGTTGAGACATACCTTTAGGACAACAGGACTACTACATGTAGGAAGTGCCATTCCCTAAACAGACCTTTTAACTTGTGCAGTGAAAACTTACCTCTTTAGTAGCCTCAGATGAAAAGGCGGCTTTTTCCCTTTAGTTAGTGTTGTTTTGTTGTTGGTTTTTTTCCTCTTTGCTCTTTTGCCATTTCAACTGTAAAGTGTGGTAACATGGTGCTTTGTTTTTCTTTCCAACCCATCAGTGCACAACATGCTGATTTTTATCAATACACAAATCTTTGAAATACTGTAAAATAATACAAAAATATGACATTGTGCTATTTTGTAGAGTTTAGAATTCAGAGGTGTTTTTCCAGCTTTAATAGTATGTGTGAAGTAACATTTAGTGGTAAAGCATGCACAATAAATTACTGCTCCAAAATCCAAAAGTGCCTAAATACATTTTTTTTTAACCCACAGAATTCTAACTATACAATATGGCTTTGTAGCAGGTCATTTAAGATCACATTATATTCTATTTCCTTTCCTTAAGTGGCATTATATAAAATAAAAATACCTCAACATTGCAATGTTAGATGTTTTCTAAACCCTTTAGAACAGTACTCTGTTACTCTGGTAAAATACACATACATGCACATGCACACACACACACACACACTCTCTCTCACGGAAAATGCAATCATAAGCATTTTCACTGCAATAGTAACCTTTCCATAGACTTTCCAACTTGTCTGGTCTTCCTTGAAGGTCGATTGGGTTTTTAACTCTGTTATCTGCTACATGTTTGATGGAGTAGTCCAGATAACAGAGGAGAGAGCAAAGGAAAAAGAATTTTTTGAAGATCAAAAGTGTCTGTTCATTTTGTTATCTGACCCTACCTGTTGTCATAGTAACAGGTTTCTTTTAACCTCTGCCATCAGATGATTTGTCTCTATCTGCTATGAATTCTGCTTTGACTGAATAGCTGCTGGTAAGGTATAAAGTGGGTACCGTGTTTTCCAGTTTCCTACTGCAATATTAAGAAGTGAAAGATAGATAGAAGATGAATTCTATTTTTCTGTTGGGTTTTTTAACATACCCTTTTTCAGAAATATTGAACTGTCATCCTAATTTGACCAAGCAGATAAAACTTCCAAAATTGTCATATAGTAGTCTCAGTTCTAGGACTGATAGGACAGAAATGGAGATCCAGGACCAAATCCCAAGAGGAACAGTGCAATTCCTGTTTAAGGCTGAAGAGCCTGAAGTTACTCATTAAATGCTCATTGCCTCTTCACAAAAGCAGGAGCAGGTTGTGAATGGTTTAGTGACAAAAGGGTCCAGAAGAACCTTATTCTGTGCTGGATCTGCATAATGGATGGTCACTATAGTAGTTCCTATTTGCATGAACTATTAATTCTCTCCTCCCTTGGGTAACTTAATGATCATCCAACATATGGAAGGAGAACACAAGATTATACGACTTGATCTGAGTCAACACAAGATTATATAACTTGATCTGAGTCATCATACCTGGTTGTCTGCCATTGTTGAAATCACATCATATTGCTCCTTTAAAAAATAGAACAAAGTTATCAGCTCCACCTAAATATTTCCCCCCTCCATTTACTCTGCCAAAAGGCTGTTCCAGAATCTCATGGCCATCATCAACAGGCAACCCTTCACCACATTATTTTTGTTAGGTTCTCTGCCAAGTTATTTCAGTTTCCTCTTCTAAGATGGACTCTGAAGCCAACGCAGAGATGTGTGACTCTTAGAAATTATAACAGTATTAATCAGTATATAATTAATAACTATTAGTTAAATATGACTACACTAAAATAGTTTAAACAATAACAATAATATATAAATATTTTGCAAAATTGTGATTGCATAGACAGACACAAAGTATAAGCATTTTGCATAAACATGTGAACAATGTGATTATCAAAGGGGAAAAGATGTGCATAGTTGCAGGATAGAAGCACCCACATAACAAAAAGCTGAAAGACAAAGAACAAGCACATGGACAACCTGGGGACAACCCTTTTTGGGAGGGGGATAAATAACATTAAAAATCAGACAAAAGCAAGGAAAATTGGAGAAGAAAGCAAGCAAGCAAGTCCATTTATTTTTCAACTTCTGTCTCAAAAGAGCTCTTGAGCCTGATGACCTTGTAATTGTGCATACTCACAGGTAATTTGTATGCTCACAGCTAAGGATATAAATGTTAAGAATTAACAATTTTCCATATGTACTAAAAATAATTAAAAGTGTGTGAAATTGTTAGTGAAGAATGTGTTATTATTGAAAGAATTTGTTAGAGTTTTGTTCTAGTGTTTAAAACTGGTCTCATTTATTATTCATGTCAAAGTGATCTCTCATACACTGATATACAAATATAGATATATAGGTATTCAGTTGCAATAATTCTCAGTTTTTCCCATCATTATAGTGAATTTTTGCTTCAATTAACTTTATCTTTCTATAGCGCCCTAAAAAGTGTTCTCTGCACCTGTCTCCTCAGTTTATAGACATAATTTCTATGCCTTATCTCCAGCTTCCCAACATTTCAAAGCCCTGGATTCACTACCTATTGAATTGCTCTCCATAGTCTAGACCTTGAATTCTCAGTCAGTCTAAAAAGCTGAAAGTTTTGAACCCTTTTTACTCTGTAGGCTCTAGTAAGTGCAAAAGAAGTATCATTAACTATTACTTAGACGCATGTATTTGATACTCCTCTGAGAGAGAATCATTATGTAAAGATTCTTGATAGGTTCTGAGAGTGTGACTCTAAATAGGAAGAACTCATCTTTATATAAAAAATATAAAAACTTTAAAAGATGGTTGAGTTGTCTGCTAGACCAAATTTTAGGTTAGTAGTTTATTAATGGTTGTTAGACCTAATTATTTAAATGGATCTAAACAAGTTGTACCCAAATGACTTGTCAAAACAACGATAAATGAGCCTGTGAAGATGAGGTCTACTATTCACAGTGATGTTTTTACTAATATGAAAACCTGGCAGATTTATCAGACTCCTTTCCTGAAGAAATATGTTTTATGAAGTCAGTGGATATAAGCATCTCTCTTATGTCTTTTGAAATTGATAGCAAATTTCTAGCAAGGTTAGTACAAGAACAGAGATTTCAAAAAATAAGTTTCACAGGCTTTGAGGTGGCTGAAGGTCTGCAGGCTGAGAGAACTCGAGTTGTTCAGCCTGGAGAAAAGAAGGCTTCGAGGAGACTTAATAGCAGCCTTCCAGTACCTGAAGGGGGCCTACAGGAGAGACAGAATCATAGAATCATAGAATGGTTTGGGTTGGAAAGGACCGTAAAGATCATCAAGTTCCAACTCCCCTGCCATGGGCAGGGACACCCTCCATGATGGGGAGGGACTCTTCATCAGGGAGTGTAGTGAGAGGACAAGGGGTAAAGGGTACAAGCTGAAAGAGGGTAGATTTAGTCCAGATATTAGGAAGAAATTTTTCACTGTGAGGGTGGTGAGACACTGTAACAGGTTGCTCAGGGAAGCTGTGGATGCCCCATCCCTGGAGGTGTTCAAGGCCAGGCTGGATGAGGCTTTGAGCAACCTGGTCTAGTGGAGGGTGTCCCTGCCCATGGCAGGGTGGTTGGAACTAGATGATCTTTAAGGTCCTTTCCAACCCAAACCATTCTATGATTCTATGAAATAAAAGTTGTATCATGATTTCTAATATTAGAATCAGAAGATCCATGTGGAAATGTGTTATGGAGGTGTTAATCCATTAGACATGGAGCAATTCAACAGCAAAACAAAAGTCACAAGAATCCAAGCTTCCTAACTTCTGTAGTTCATATAATAGTTACAGCTGGTATTGATCCTTGCAGTTGTGAAAAAATCCTGATTTAGGAGAAGATGTCTGAGGTGAAACACCCTTGGATGGCCAGATGGCTGTGCTGTGATTGTGTGATGTGTAGCTGAAGGCTGAGAGGTTCCTGAGGGATGTGCTGCAGGGAGGAGGCTTGTGGATCTGCTAAGAGTAATTGGCAAAAGCGAGGAATTTACTTTGTTATGCAATTGATACATGACATACATACATGAGGAAGAAAGTTTTTAGAACATCAAATTGATTGCTCTGTGCAGAAGAGTTTCTTGAGCTAGATGTGCATTTGAGTGGGGCTTTCTGTCAGCAAGGGCCTTTGGTGTGAAGCTAAGCTGAGAGATGACCTGTTGCTGGCTCTCCAGCGAGTGTCAGCTTTACCAAACACAGGGCAAACTGTTACCAATTAATATTTCACAAAACACTAGCTGATCTGTATTGTCAAAGTAGCTTTTTTTAAATCACTGGACGTGATGATGTAGATGATTAACAATATTATTATTATTTTTAACTAACAGGAAATTTGTGATGAGAAATGAGTGCTTTGAGTGGGTTTACAATAGTTACTGGGAATCCACATGGGAAACTTGCCAGACAAGCTGTTCTTCATTTTCTAAGAATAGATTTCAAATAGCTAAGTGGCAGGCTTTCTTAAGATGTATGCACCCACGTATTTAGGATGTCAGAAGGTAATTGGTGGATTTCGACTTGACTCCCATTAATGCTAAAAAAGATTTTACATTTATATTTATATGATGGTTGCTCACTAAATATTAACCTGGGTGCCTGATTTTACTTTGATAATTGATCAACATTATCATTTTGATAGTTTTGTTCCTCGAATTCTTGTGTTCCTTTGAATATTTTCTATTTAGTAATGCATTCTGGCAGTACTGACATTTTCTCCTGTAGGGGACATACCTGTAGCTTTGTGATGTGTGCCTGCTCTGTTTGAAGAGTAGACTGACATCAGGCTGCCTGCAAATCCCACCTGGTCTTGTGATACATGATGTCACGAGCTTTCTAGAACGACCTTGAGCTACGTTATTTGTCTGACATCAGCTACATGACAATGTGACATGGACAGCTGTGACATACAATGACAGCTGGAGCGCATGCTCAGTCACTAACAGCTGTATGTAGGTGTGCAGCAGCTCTCTGTCCTGACAGGAAGCAAATCCCACATTTTCCCATGATTTACCTAAGGCTCTGCCTTGCCACGGGGATGGAAGGTGAGATCAGGTTCTAGCACCTGTGGAGATGCTAGAGGTATAGTGGAGAAGCACTCTTTTGGATGAAGGAGAAACGTCTACATCTGGTTACTTGTGCCTCCAATTTTTTAACCCACCAACATAACTATTGCTGGCAGATAAAATTTTGCTTTAGGACTACAGATCTCAGTTCTGCAAATGCTGCATATAGGTCCGTTGTGGTTTATGAAACTACCCATGTGTTTGGAGTTATGCATGTGCCTAAACGCCAGGATTGTTGCCTAAGGACATAATTTACCAGTAATCTGTAGGAAAAAGAAATGTCTTCTACGTTTTCTTTCAGAAATACCTACATGGGATATTGCTTTTACAATAATTTTTTAGATGAGATACTTTCTAAAAATCCTGGTTCATGGGATTTGCTTTTAAATGTTTTATGGATATATCTTTCTTCTTTATTGAGGTATTTTCTGGTGAGAATTTTAAAGTAGTTTTCAAAAGCTAGTCAGACCCAGCTTCTTCTTTTTAGAGCAGGCGCGGGTGGGCCTAGTTCCTTCAGATCTGCAAACTGGGGAATCTACAGGCAGGTCAGATCTCAGGAGAGAAGTTTGTCATATGGAAATGTTTAACAGTCCAGCTTACATTCTGTATAGTCTCTCTTTTATCTTTTCAGGGTTTGAACATGATCCTTTCAAAGCCAGATAACCCAGAAAAATCCTCATGACTGCTTTGCTCACTCCCTGATTCCTATAATCACAGTCCAGGAGGAATAGGTTACTATGACAATATCATTGCAATAGTTCTGTAAAGTGTTTTAAAATTGTTTTCAAGTCCCTCTCAGTGTTAAAGTCCTTTTTCGTTCTGCAAAATGATACTTTCTGTCGTTTTACTTATGCTACAACCAAGAAACAAAGGAACTAGAAAAATATTTTGCTATATGAACAAGCATTGCCTCTCAGTATTTACAGAGGAACATGATTAGAGACAGACACTTAGAAAAGCTCTTCAGCTACATGTCCGGCTATACGCTGCTGAAATATCTTTAGACTTTTGTTTGTTCCCAAATGTCTAATATAACATTAGGATCATGTTGTTGTGTCCTTTTTTTTACACTGATAAGATCGTCATCAGGGACTAGAAACACTGATCCTCTCTTCCACTTAATTTGTGCTTTTGAAAACATAATGCTTATTAGCAAGTGGTTTCAATAATCGTGAGGTAGAAGAGAGAGAACCATCAGGCAACAAATACCAGAAGTCGAGGCCAAACCTTTGATGATGTCTCAAGTTTCTCAACAATATTTCATTTTCAAATTAAGGTAATGTTATTGTATGTGAGAAGTAAGACCACAGATAAATTGGTGTGATTTAAGGTTTTGGTTTTTGAATTTTTGTATCAGTACATTCATAAGGTCACAGGACAATTTGTTGTAAGGTTGTAAATGTCCTCAGGAGTCCGACCTCTTGATCAAAGCAGGGAAAGCTACAAGGTCAGACGAGGTTTCTCAGGGCTTTATCCACTCTGGTCTTGAAACCCTCCACAGATAGAGACTGATCAACTTCTCTGGGCAAGCTGTTGCAATGCTTGACTGTCTTTATGCACTGAAAGCCTCATCAAATTTGCACAACTCTCTGGGAGCAATATTTCTCTCTGTATCTGCAGTTTCATCCCTAGATTTTTGGCTTGACTCTGCTTTAGTTACTGATGTGAGGGTGCAAGATCTGATCCAGAAAAACTCTTGGGCACCAGTTCATTGAAGTAAATGGAACTTCTCTCATGCTTGAAATTGTGCATCTGCTTCATGCTTTGCTCTCTCAGGGTCTAATCCTGAATGGTAGAGTTATGCGATGCAGGGAACATTTTGCAGATACTGTCCACAGTGATTAATTGTTTTTGAATGCTTCATTTATGAAGATGGCTACATTACTAGGGTTGCTACAACTTTCTCAACCCAAGGCAAAATTCCAGGTTGAAAGCTGTGGTTATGCATTAATGTTAGGTTGATGTAAGGAGAGAAAAATATGTCTACCTGCAAGTAAATAAAGGACTATGCAGAGATAACTTGCAATTCCATGTGTATTTTTGAAAATATTTTGCAAATGGTGCTTCCCTGGTAATAAATGCTGCTGAGAAGCTAGTGGAGTGTTACCCTGGCAAAACTGTGTTGTTCCTAGTTCTCAAGATATACTATTTAAGGACTCAGATGGGGAGTACATAGTATAATCCTTGTTTCTGTCTTCATAGTAATCAAGTCAAAGCGACATTTTAAATTTGGCTCATAGTGAAGACATTTTCTTTTGTATACTCCTGATTTATTACAGGGTATATAAAGTGCAATATATAAAATATAACACAATATAAGAAGTATTTTGAATCAGTACAACATAATTTATATTACTAGATAAATCTTAAATGATCAAAAAGGCTCTGAAAAGGGTTGGTAGCGTAGAGAAGTGAATTTAAAGTCACATGTATAGAATCAGATATAAGATTATGTTGGATTATATATAATAAGATAATAATAAAGACTGGATTCTAATGGTGGAAAGTGGTTGTAACACCTATAGAGACCTCAACATCACTGATGAAGAAGCAGACAGAAAGAGGTAAAGGACTCTGGTGACCAACCTTCTGCTATCAGCAGAATTTTGATTTTTGGAAAGACAGTCACTGGCCATCAGAGACCATTTCTTCCCCTATCTTTTTCCAGGCAATATGTACATTATCAGGATGATCAAAAATCCCCTATTCTCTGATTTTTTTCATCTTTTGAACTTTTTCTTTTGATTTATTTTATTGAGCAACACAGGAACTTTCCAGAAATGTTACTTTTGCTGTAACACCATGGCAAACTGGTACTAAGCTTGGCCAGATACCTGCTAATTATATGGAGGTGGAAACCACCATTGGTACCATGCCCAGATATCTTGTAAGGTAAGTAAGGGAGTTGGAATCTGGGTATCTGGTAGATACAGGGAGATCAAGGCATGTGGGAAAAAGGGCCGGAAACATATGGGGTGCAGAGACCACATGGGGAGTGGGAGAGCTGGTGGGACAGCTGGTCCCCAGATGATACTGAGATCAAATGACTAAGTACTCCAGCATGGCTTAAACAGTTAGGAAGTGTGGAGATGAAACTCTCCCTCATACGAAAGAATGTGCATGTATGAGGGAGAGCGTATTGCTGCCCTAATTAAGTCTCCTTCCCTGAGCATGAGTATCAGAAGAAACCCAAAGTAATTGAAATGGTTTCCCCATAAAGATCAGGATTTCCTCAACCAACCTATAAAAGTCTCTGAAATCTCCTAAACCTTGGAGAAACCATGCAGTTTACAGGCTGTGAACCTGTACCTCGTTTGGGACTTTTTCACCCCAGCAAAACAAGTTTATCTAGTATATCTGTGCTGAAGACATGCAACAGCATGGACTTTATTACACTCTAATAATCCAGTGTTATTCTCAGGGACTTTGCAGAAGCTGTGCACTAATTGCTAATGTTGCTGCTACTTCATTCCCCTTACTCTGGTTTGTGACCTGTGCCTGTGATGTCCACTGTGCATATGATTGCTTGTATATGCTTGCATGTACTATAATCACATTTTTTCTTTGCGTTACAGAGGAAATAGATGAGGTACAGTTGTTAGAGAGGAAATAGATGCGGTACAGTCATGAGCTACTCTGTTTCAGCCCATGATGGCTTATAGAGTTTGTTGCTTTTGGCAAAAAACCGCTGCAGCTTGTTTAGGCTTAAATATTGCATAACTGTGGTTGGTTGTTTTTTTT
>VZTO01003198.1:27190-61777 GCA_013400615.1 Syrrhaptes paradoxus | reverse complement strand
ACTTTTTCTTTTGATTTATTTTATTGAGCAACACAGGAACTTTCCAGAAATGTTACTTTTGCTGTAACACCATGGCAAACTGGTACTAAGCTTGGCCAGATACCTGCTAATTATATGGAGGTGGAAACCACCATTGGTACCATGCCCAGATATCTTGTAAGGTAAGTAAGGGAGTTGGAATCTGGGTATCTGGTAGATACAGGGAGATCAAGGCATGTGGGAAAAAGGGCCGGAAACATATGGGGTGCAGAGACCACATGGGGAGTGGGAGAGCTGGTGGGACAGCTGGTCCCCAGATGATACTGAGATCAAATGACTAAGTACTCCAGCATGGCTTAAACAGTTAGGAAGTGTGGAGATGAAACTCTCCCTCATACGAAAGAATGTGCATGTATGAGGGAGAGCGTATTGCTGCCCTAATTAAGTCTCCTTCCCTGAGCATGAGTATCAGAAGAAACCCAAAGTAATTGAAATGGTTTCCCCATAAAGATCAGGATTTCCTCAACCAACCTATAAAAGTCTCTGAAATCTCCTAAACCTTGGAGAAACCATGCAGTTTACAGGCTGTGAACCTGTACCTCGTTTGGGACTTTTTCACCCCAGCAAAACAAGTTTATCTAGTATATCTGTGCTGAAGACATGCAACAGCATGGACTTTATTACACTCTAATAATCCAGTGTTATTCTCAGGGACTTTGCAGAAGCTGTGCACTAATTGCTAATGTTGCTGCTACTTCATTCCCCTTACTCTGGTTTGTGACCTGTGNAGACAAAAGTTTCTCTAGTCAGTTTTTATCTACTAGCTCCTTTCTTCCTCTTCCTAGTACAGCCTTTTAAAATCTGCCATTCATATTTGGGAGCATAAGAATAATTCCTGTACCAAATGTACTCAGTGAAAAAGACAAAGTGGACAGATGCTCTGACCCCACACCAGGTGATCAAGCTGGAGATTTACCTCTTAAGTGTATAATAGATCATCATTTGTTCCCTCTTAAACATTATTATTAGTCAGGTAACGTTTTGTAGGCATCATAGTTGCTGGAAATGGGTATTTGAGAAACACCTGAAATTACATTGTAGGTTAGGTGTCCCTCTAAGTGTCTACAGACTGTGAAATTAAGGTGCAGGAGGAAGCAGCTTTCCCAAGATCATATGGCAACCTAGAGAAAACTAGAGATAGATCACAAGACATCTGGACTGCTTTGCTAGGAGCCTGTCCACTGGCTCGTGCTGTTTCTTACAGGAAGCCTGCCTCATGCAAATCTTAGCTGCTCTGTACCCAGGCCTGTGCTGGTTAAATGCGTCTGGGCAGACCTCATGTCTGCATGTTCCCAAGCCTACCCTTACTCCCTGTCAGCCTTTCTCTCCATCCGAGAAGGGAAGGCCAGCGCAAAGCTGTAATTCACACACCTCCAAGTGTCAATAAAGCACTCCCAGTAACTTACCTGTGGATAAAGACTTTGTGTGGAAAACTTCACCTCCAAAATGGATCATAAACTTAGATATCACCAGAGAAGGAGTTGTAAAGAAAACAGTTAGGTAAATGCAACTGTGACAGCCTCTGCCTTACCATTACTCTAACTGTTATAAAAATATTGCTGGTGGGGTGATGAGATCAGTTTGGCCACAGCTGTCTTTGTCTTTAACAGCCAGACAGCAAAGCATGTCCGTTTCTACCTTGTTGCATTTGCTATACAAAAATATTTTAAATTATGCTCTTGAAGTGGGAGCAATGGGTGGAGGGGTTCTTACCTAAAGAGAAAACAGGATCTGTAATAAGAGGATTATGAAGAAACTGTTTCTATTCCATTATTTTTAGCCTCTTCAGTGAAGGTGATTTCATACTCTAACAACATTCATTCTAGCGTCTTCACTTCACAGTTCATAATACCCAGGTGACTAGCCTTTGCAGGAAGATTTCACATGCTATCCAGTTACAGCATATTTATTTGCCCTCTTGAAACCATGTACTCAGTTGGCAGGATTCAAGTCCCCCAGGAGAAGATGCGCCTGACCAACTGACATCGACAGGGCTTAATCTACATGGAGGGTTGAATTTCCTTAGCATGACAATGGCCTGGGTTTTATTGGCACAGACTGTTTGTGTCAAGCGTGTGAACATATGTTCCTGAGGTCTGCAGGAGGAGCAGTTACAGATCTCTTAATACCCAGCTTGGGTTGTACGTAGGTCGGCTCCTCCAACTTGGGAATGATTCACTATAGGTCTGAGTTTACTGGCGACTACCTGCTCCAGAGAACTGGTAACCTGGCTGATTATGCACTGAAGTGTTTGACAATAGCTTCATACTCCGTGTTTTAATGTTTCTGATTTGCACTGAGTTTAAAATTTCAAATAAAATACCCTAAAAACCTTTAAGCTTAAAAAAGAAAAAAAGTGTACATGTTCTCAGTATAATACAGAAGTCCAATTACTTCCACCTGACTTTTAGTTTGATTTCAGCCCAAACGAATCTTACATTTTAGGCCAAATCCCATAAAACATCTGAATATCTAAAGACAGAAATCAAAATACCTAACGTCAGGTACCAGCTTTCTGGATTAAAATTAAAGTGAGGCTTCTAAATAAGTAAACAGACCTTTCAGGGTTAATGACAGTTGAAAATGGAAAGAAACAGTGTGCTCGAAATTCTGCCCAGTCCAGCCTTAAAGGACACAGACACCATCATCTGCTCAGGATTCACAGCCTGAAACTATCTGAGTGACCAAAGTTTGGATTAATTTATCTTAAACTGGCTATCTAAAAATAGGGTAAACAACTAAGTCTAAGTCAGTAATTCGGGGTTCACCTTGTAGCTGATGGAAAGAAACAGATACCTTCAGAGGACCATTCATCTCCCACTAAGAGAGATATCTGGAAATAGGCCAGATGAATCGCACTTCAACTGGTATTTCTGACTGTTTTCTTATTCTTTCTTTTGGTGCAGAAAAACAATTGTCAGGGCTAGAACAGTGGATGCAGAGAGACTTGGCTCACACAGACTTCAGTGTACTTGTTACTAAAGGCAGGGGTTCAAAGAATAAGAGATTTTTGTCTAATAGGCCTGATCCCTATGAAATGGAAGAATGATAATTTACCTTCCTTTAGGCTAAGAGATAATATATTACTCATGATATGAGGCTGTAATGCATACAAAAAACTAACACCAGTCAGTGAAGGACAGATGAACAAGTTGATATAATCTGATACTATTAATTATAATTTAATAATTGTAATAATTATAATTATTGATATGATTTCAGAAGATGGCTATTCTGATTTTTGAATACTTGGATGAGGTGGAAAAGGGGAAAAGAGGTGCCAAATCTGTGGGTATCCCGTGCAGTATGAGATATGTCAAAAATCTCTCTCATTTTATCTCTGTTGTGCCTGTTCACATTCTACCTTCATGAACCTTTAGACAGGAGAGTAACTTTGGGCTCATGAGATATCCTGACTCAGAGAAGATTTCTCACATAAAGTTTGTGATCACAGGTGTAATCTTTCCAGGGTTGAGACTTTGGGAAATACCATTAAAAAAAAAAAAAAAAAAAAAAAAAAAAAAAAAAAAAAAAAAAAAAAAAAATAAAAAAAAAAAAAAGCAAGCTTAAATCCCCTAAAAACTTTTGGAAGTTTAAAAAGACAAACAACAGAGAAGTATCATCAGGAGGCTTGTTGGAGTGATTTTATGCAATTCAAAAGGAATACCTACTTCTGATGAAGAATATAAAAATTTTGCAATTGGTTTACTTGGAAGAGGATCAGTTTTTGTTTTATGGTAGGAATAAAAAGGCCATTAACATATACAGCGTAATACAGCCATGTTTCCTCTTGAAGTTTCCCATTGACTTCCATCTTATTTTCTGCAATTTAATATTTTCAAACCATTACAAATAAGCCTCCTGATTTTGTGTATTGTTTCTTAGGAACAGCCTTTGTCTTGCACTCTGAAACCCTTCAAATGTATATTTAGGACTGTCATGAGAGAGTTAATAAAAGCTTGAAATTCAAAAGTGTGAGAGAGACAGGATTTAAGCTGGCACTTGATTACTGTAGCATTTTCTTACAGATGAATCGACTCTTCTGAGGCGAGGATAAATATTCTTGAATTTTTCTGAGAGGTGTTTGAATTATTGATATTTTCCATGAAAACACAGGGCTGTGCCATGAGGGCAAAATAGTTTTACCACCTTTGAAATAATGCAAGCTAATAATACAGCTTATTTCTAGTTAATTGAAAACAACAACAAACCTGATAAAATATTTTGTTGTAGACAGTGTGGCAGTTATATTTCTTTCCTCAGACCTTCATTGCTGGTGATTTGTGCTTGTGACTTAACAATATAACACAAAAAGAATATTTGTTTATGACACCTGTATGTCTAGAAAGTCTGGCCATTGCACACTTGCTGAGACTAAGAGGGATTTCTTATTAAATCTACTGGATATATTAAACACATACCCAGTAAAAAAGGCTTGAGATTTACTGCACAGATATAACCATAAGGAGATTTTTTAATATACATTGCTAGCTTAAGTCATTAAATAATAATTATATTAGCAAAACAAAGATTTTTTTAAAAAGAAAGAAATAATATGATCTTGTAATACTAACAAAATATACAAAATGTGTTTCAGCGAATCCCAAAAAAAGAACAGAAGACAAAACCAAACCAACAAATACGGTTGCTGGACTACTATTAATATAATTTTGTAACATTTGAAAAACTATAAGGGCACTTTCTGTTTTGTCCTTTTTTTTCAAATCATCCCAATACCATTTTGGCAAGTTTGATATTTCATCTGAAGGGAAAATAATAAAGTGCTTTCTTTGTATTGATTAAAGAAATATAGTGCTTATTTTTCGCTTGGTTTTCTAGGAGTTATTCAATAGGTTAAAGGGCAATACCATCTGTTTCCTAACAGGACATTTTGTGTGAGATTTGCAAGTCCTACAGGTACCTTAGAGTATGGATAAATATGCACTCATGGTTTCAGCTGGATAGTTTTTCACCACCAAAGGATGATTATGTTGTGTGCCTTGAGACACAGGCTATAATATATTTCCTGTCCCTTTATTGCATTTTGGAATCATAAACAATGACTGTTTGGCTCAAAGCCATTTATTCAGCCCAAAAAGACATTATTTGCACAACAAAAATCAATAAAAATGTTACTAGGTCTGGCTGGATACTTTGCTTAACTGTGATATTTGTCTGTCACTGATGGCATGCCATCTCTCGTAGGAGACTGGGGCCAAAACAGAGCTATTGATCCAGTCATCAGTGATGGATACTGGCATTTGGAACAGGCTGCTGCAGAGAATCTCGATTAAAAAAAATATTTCTATGTTTTGCCTGCAGCGGAGTCAAGATAACCTGAATGAGGAGATTTTCTCTTTTATATTGGGTTTCTCCTCTTGTGGTTGTTAAATGCTCTGGACCAAAGTTCATTATTGAAAGAATTAAGTCAATCTATGTTTAGCCAAAGGCTTTGACATCATATCAAGCTCTCCTGATTTAGACACAAGCTAGTTGTCCTTTTCATCACCTTAAAAGTGTAGGGGAAGTGTTTTATCCACACCAGTGATAGAAGAGATATGCTGGGATGTGCTTACACTTTTTTTTCTATTGTAAAACATCAAATTATGTCTAAGAAAAACAAGACAAAAACTGATTCTCGCACATTGTTATATAAACACTGACCTATCCTTTGAGGCACTGAGTACTCTCTGCTCTTGCTTTATCAAAAGTTCAAGGTACTCAACACTTAGAAACTCCCAGTGTTTAAAACCTAGGTTATTTAATTAAGAAACATCACCGCAGCTGCTTAAGAAAATATATTGCAGCTGAAATGTGGGAATGTTTTAGCCTATTATCATTTAACAGTATTTTAAAAGGCTACCTGACATTTTAAAATGCATTTTGCTGTTTTAAAGTCAGTTTTCTTTCACCAAATTAACTGATTTTTAAATTATGGTATTTTATGACAGAAAGAAGAGAATAAAGCAGTCTCTTAAATCAGTCTCTTAGAAACATCCTCAAACTAAAGGTGTTCAGTTTCTTCTCTTTTATTTGCTTTTTCTCTCAGAGGTCAAAACTTTCACACAAAGTATGGTCATGCAAATATTCAAAGAGTTACAGCAGGTAGGTACACTTCCTAGAAATAATATCATCATTCACAGCATTGGTGGGGATTTAGGAGTAACAGATCACTTACTCACGTCAGATGATTTGCATGTTATGACAGAGGGGAAATGGAAATAGACTAAAAAAAGTCCACTGACCGGGTTTTTAATGTAGCCATTCAGTGACTGTCGATCTGCATCACCTAGTTTGTGCTCAGACATGGTTGCAGAGGGCAAATTTTATGAAGTGCAGATTTCATTATGACTTGCTGTATAGGTTTCCTTTCCATGACTGCTCAAAAGAAACAGCATCAAAAGGAGCTGATATACAACTGGTTCTCTGTGACATCGTCCATCTCCCTTACCACCTAAACTCCATTGCTATTAACCTGCCACAAATAATAAAAATGATAATCTGACTCTCAATTAGCATAATTTTAGAAATGATAAATGTTTCTCTTCCACATCAGAGAACTTTCTCTAGATGCATAGAGGGTTTTTACCACATTGAGTGCTTAATAATTTAATGTAAAAGAACTCAAGCAGCAGTTTGAAGGTAGCAAATTGTTTAGCTTTTCTGTTTCAGAAGCATAATTATTAATAATGTTATTAATCTCAGCAATAATATTCTACAGTTGTTGCTTCTTTGTGTCCTCATATTTTTTTGCATACTACTACAATGTAGTTAAGGTAAAACAGTCTGTATTGTCTGAAGATCAGACACATTTCAAAGAGAGACAACTTGGCTTGAATGAAAACTCCAGGCTTAAACATGAAGTGTGTTGGGAATGTACTTTCATGCTTGCCATAATGCTAGAATTTTTAAAGTACACCTCATATCTTGAAAATTAGATTGCATGCATTCTGCTAGCCAACATTTTGACAGGTGTTCCAGGATGGAAATCTTAGATGAAATTGCAATTTTGGGTAATCACAATGCTAGAATTTTTTAATTCTTTGTTAGATAAAACCTAAAAATGACTAGCATTAAGGTTTTACAATTTAACCATAATAAATTATGTGTATTTGCTAGCTTGGAATGAATTTTTTTTCCATATTCACTCATATAAATAATAAAAAAACTATATAAATTATGAATATGACACTATAGATGTCTACACATATATTTTTATATTGTCTGTGGAAATATCCTATTATTATTTAGATTTTTTGTATGCTAACTGCGAAGACTAATGTAAAAATCATGTACATTTACCGAGTTCAGTTCTCCAAATGGAAATCTATTCTAGCATAAGAAGGTAGGTGAATTAGCCTTATCTGAACCAAAATGTTCAGTGAACTGAAATTCCTCTTGTAAAGGAATGAGACTGTAGATGCCATCTGATTTTTCTAAGGTACAGCTGTGCTTTCAGTGGCAGGGGGACTGTTTTGCAAGAAACCCCAGTATTTACGACAAATGTAAGAAATAGGGTCAAATCTCTAACAAACTACAGAAATGCATCAAATATTTTTAAGTTATTCTCATCAAGTACTTGAAGTACTTCAAGCAGGTGTTACACACATATTATGCTTAAGGAATCTAAACAGGGATTGTAGCACATGGTAAAGATTTAGTAAATACTTTTTTAGTCCAAAATCAATGCCATCGATTGTCATTAAAGCAGCAAGCTAAAAACAATGAAGTGGTTTCTAATTTTCAGACTCCTGCTGGAGTCTGCTCTATCTCTTCCTTTTTCCAGTTAAGAGCATCATTAAATGGTAAGAGCAAACAGCATATTGAGAGGCCAAGTGTTTTATTAATTCATCATCAGAATTATCTCAGCACATTAATATTAATAGCCTCAAATTGGATTTCATTTAGGAAGTGAAATAAATATGCTGATAGTAAAAGCCTACATAACCAATGAATCTTTTGAAATGGCACTTATACAGAGCAATACTCAAAACCAGTTTGATAAGTCATGCTGACTTCCTTTAGTATATAGGGGCACCTTCCGGGTAAAATTTTATTCTGGTCTGGAACTCACTGAAATTTTAACTTCTAAAAAAGGGCTTGCTTTTTTTTTTGGAAGCTTGTTGCTTAAATGACTGAGATGAATGTGACATGTATTCCTTCCTTTACCTGACACCTTTTTTGTTCCCTCTGTTGACTGTACTAGGCAGTCACCCCTAAAACCCTATGTTTTGATTTTCATGACAGTGTGTGACTGCGTATCTAAGAGTATTATTTTGTGTTTACATTTCCTTTGACTCACAGCTAGTGTACATTTTTTGGTCTTTTTTGTTAACAAATTTTCTAGACCCCTAGAGTCATAAACTTTGCTGATGTTTGCAGGAAGAAGTATTATTCCTAAGTAAGAGACAAAGAATATGAAATGTCCCCCATTTGCAAGGATACCACACGGCCCAAAGACTAGATGAGGGGAAGAGTAGATACGAATCTGTATCTGTGCATGGACTTGGCAAAAGGCACCATAAACGCTTCCCTGTTTGGTGAGTTAGTGGTGACAGCATAGGCCTTCCCTTTCCCCTCTTTCCCCCAGTAGATCAGGCTGTTTCTATACCTTCCTATGACCAATGCTAATCCATTGGCTAATGCCAATGCTCCTATGCTAAACTGGACAAATTGATCACTCAGGAGGAAATTGCTCTTTTTAAAAAAAAAAAAATAAATAAGGTGCCACAGCTGCATTCGGGTATGTTACCTAATACAGCATTTTTATACAAATGCCAGATTCAGCCAGATTTAGATGATATAGACAACTCCACAGCCACATCCACCACTCAGTTATTTCCTGCTGTTTGTGGATTCAAGAGCACACTTACTTTTGCTGAGGACCATTATCGCATGGAGGTGACACAGCCACAGTGCCATTCAGCCATTCAAGAAGCCTGCTCTGGGAGCCCAAAGCAGCCAGAAGAGTTCCTGACTTCGGGATTGCTTCTTAGTGCTAGAAGGGAGACACAGACTAGTCAGACACAAGCACAGCATATGCCTAGGGGTCTAGTTACTGGAGCTGCTGGATGTCGAAATACTGGTTTAATTTTTTTATTCTACACTGCTTCTCAAGAGAAGCCTTAAAACAAATTGCACCATGGAAAATGTAATGCTGCGCAGAAAATTAAAGACATGTTCTGAGCCAAAGCAAAGAATTCGTTCACTGCAGTAAGTCCTCCACTTTGTAACCAGCATTTGGGCAGTGTAGAGTCACCCCTGCAGAAATGTGGGAGACCTTGATCATGGTTTGGAACTTGCTAGTGTATCCATCCACTGGTGTATAACTCTGTATGGAGGATAGGGACAGGGAATATCTTCTCACTTACCCACCATGTAGCTTATGTGAGAAGAGGTGGAGAACACAGGCAGGACAGTAACCAGCTTCTCCGTCCTCCAGCCAGAGTGTGACAGCAGGATTGTGACACTGAGTGAAAGTGTTAGGTCTCGGGCTTGCCTGTGCCTTGGCAAGTGAAATAACAAAAGTAAACTGAGAATGTGGTTTAATTCACATCTTTCTACCCTGGGCTCTTTCAGTTCTCCATGGTAGTTGAACTTCATAAAAATGTAAACACGAAGTAAACATGCTCTTTTGATGTTTTTACATTGTTTAAATGAAATACATTTAAACAGTTCAGAGTAGGAAAGCAAGAGTAATCAAAAGAGGGTGAAACTAGCCACGTACTTTGACTTCTCCCAGGCAAGCAATGGTAAACTGGCCCTGAACAGCAGCGTTGAGATCAGGAGAAATGCATTTGAATCTTCTGCCTTCATCTTGCAAGCTTCTGCGAGGCCAGGCATGAGGACTAAGGTGTAACTGGATGGATTTTGGCACAGCTGAGCAGTGGAGGCAGCTCTGGCAGCTACAAAGTGCCCATGACAAGGTGTGGCTGCCCAGATGCCTTTTAGCTAAACTAACAGAAGGAATGGCTTGACGAAGGGCTTGGACTCTTCTCATAACAGATTGAGTTACTTCTATAGCCATGGACCAGCCTCCTGTGGCTGGAGGTACTGGCTGTCCCTCCAAACAAATAAGAGAGAGTAATCAAGATTTGTTAGTGCTTGAGGCACAGCTGCTAGTAAGAAACAGAGTCTGCATTCTGAATTGGCCTAAAGTCTGAATCTTGTTTCGAACAATCCAGCTTTACATGTTGTATAAGCATTTTGATGGGACCTTAGTTCAACAGCCTGCTACAGTCTACATGAGAAAATGGAACTGTTGTTTCCCATGCATGATAAAATCCATGTTAAACAAGAACGAAGCAGCTTCTGTGAGGGATTTTCTTTTTATCCTGCTCTCTGTTGCTACCAGAAATGTACAAGGAGATTACTCTTGTGGTTGTGCTGTGGACTGGGAATTACAACATGATTTCCTGGCACTGCCATAGATTTGTTGTCTGTTCGCTTAATTTGTCCATGTTTTGGATCCCAACTGACCTCACAGAAGGATTCTTTCTTTAATGCAACCACAATGAAGATGCTTTCTTTAATGTCTGTGAGGGGTTTAGAGTCTCTGGTAAACCAAGATGTGCAGAGCTCTTGAGATGTTGAGATTATATAAGTTTATGGATGCTGTCCTTGTCACCTCAGAATATCTGGGCTCTTCCCCACCAGTGAACAAGACCTACAGCCTACAGACTTTCAGAAGCAATAATGAAATTGTGGATTTGAAGCATTTATCTGCCAGTCTGTGTTGGCGTAAGCGTCAAACATTGTTCTCAAGCTAGCGCTCCCGAAATTTATTACAAACTAAAAGAAGTTCCCAACAGCCTGCCACTATTACTGAAGAATGTACAACAGGGACAGCCATTTAGGCCACCATTTGGAACATCATTTAGGAGCTGCTGCCTGGAGTTGACGTCCAGAATAATGAGGCTGGCATTCAGAGAACCCACCCAGCAAGCAGAAGCAGAAGTGATCTAATTGTTACTGCTTTCTTTCTGACTTCCCCCCCCTCTATCTTTTCCTGGCTTTTCCCCAAAATAAATTACTCTAATTGTAGCAAAAGTCTGGAACGGAGAAGAGTTATTCTGTTTAGCTTGTGAACTGGTATTTTCAAGTTTCCTTAATGACTAAGATAATGGAGAGGTTATTATCAAAATATGCTGGGTTCAGAGGACATTAAAGCTCTCTTAGGACCCAGTTTAGTATCTGTTACAGTTCAGCCAAACCAAACACAGCATGTTCAAGTTGCTTCTTACTTTTTTGGTGGCCATTTCCCATAGCACAACAGGGAACCATATACCCAGTAAGACTGCATTGACAGTCTTCCTTGATGCTTGTCAGAGCAACAGCAAGACATTAATATG
Source organism: Syrrhaptes paradoxus (assembly GCA_013400615.1). Taxonomy (NCBI): domain Eukaryota; kingdom Metazoa; phylum Chordata; class Aves; order Pterocliformes; family Pteroclidae; genus Syrrhaptes; species Syrrhaptes paradoxus. The sequence continues at coordinate 50,387 of VZTO01003198.1, read as the reverse complement.
TCACACCAGGAAAATCAAAAAGGCTCCTTTTGTCTGTTCATCACTCCTGAGGCACATAGCAAGTGACCAGGTATCTAGGAAGTCATACATGTCACTGGCTACATCGTGTCCTGTCTTCTGTCGTGTGAGCTCTTCTGTCTTCCGGCAGTTTTCTTCTCCGTCCCGTTCCTCATTTCTTCTCTGTGGTGATGCAATACCTAAACAGTTATGAGGCAAGTTCATGATAGTGTTTATGCAAAAGCTGATACTGCTGGCAAGTTTCTCAGGGCTTCAATTTTTCATCTTCAGGCAAACAGCTCTACTTTTATCTTGAATGTAAAAGAATAAAATTCTGCCCCTCCTCATTCTTCATGAAAAGTTTTGCGTCTTTTCCACATTTTTTAAAATTGAAAATTCAGTGCCTATTATGAGAGAAGATTGACTGAATAACAAGAACATTAACAGGATTACAGCTTCATAAATACTAAGCAAAATAAACCTGATTGACAGTGGAAGTGATTCTCATTCAGATAATTTAGAAGATCTTTAAAAGATGTTTGCCTATATGAAAACTTATTTAAACTGAAGAGTAAACATAGAAGTTTCCCTCTGAAAAACCCAAAATTTAATGCTCAAGCAGTGGCCTTCCACCTGAGATGAATGTTGAGATCTCTTTTCAAAATAAGAATCCTTGCCTAGTTTACTGATGCTAGTGCAGACAGGGCTAAACTTCTCTGCAGACATCTTTTGCTTTGTGAGACAAGACCCTGAATCTCACATATAGGTTCACACTTGGTCATATTCATTCTGGTTCTCATTGGCGTGTTGAAAGTTTGATATATTTTGGCCACAAAACAGATATTTATGACCTAGACACCAGTCAGGCTAGCTGCTCCAGCCTCACAGTCTGGCCTGCATTTTGGTTGAGGTTCCCAGATTTCCTTGCAAACTTGTGTAGTTTGCAGAGAAACTTCTGTTTCAACCATATGCTCCTGATGGCAGAACCTAGCTAAATGGATGTATGCTCTTCTGCCAAAATCAAATCTCTTTCAGGTCACACAGACTCACTTAAAAGAAAATAGGAAAACCAAACCTGATCTGAATCATATTTGGAAAGACTGGATGTATTGGATTCTCTTGGCAAGGCTTTGGTAGCAGGGGGGCTACAGGGGTGACTAATGTGAGAAACTGCTAGAAGCTTCCCCTGTGTCTGCTAGACCCAATGCCAGATGGCTTCAGGACAGACTCAAAAACTGGTCAAGGCCAAGCCCACTGGTGATGATGGTAGTGCCTCTGTGTCAACACATTTAAGAAGGGGAAAAAAGTATGGCGCAACTGCAGCCAAAGAGAAGAGTGAGACTATGTGAAAGAAACAGCTCTGCAGACACCAAATCCAGTGCAGAAGGAGGGGAGGAGGTGCTCCAGGTGCTGGAGCAGAGGTTTGCCTGCAGCCTGTGGTGCAGCCCATGGCCAGACAGCTGTGCCCCTGCAGCCATGGAGGTAACGGGGGAGCAGAGATACACCTGCAGCCCGGGAAGGACCCCTGCCAGAGCAGGTGGATGCACCTGAAGGAGGCTGTGATCCTTTGGGAAGCCCACACTGGAGCAGGCTCCTGACAGGACCTGTGGCCCCATGGAGAGAGGAGCCCAGGCTATAGCAGGCTTACTGGCAGCACTTGTGACCCCGCACGGGACCCACACTGGAGCAGTCTGTTCTGAAGAGACTGCATCCCATGGAAATGACCCAGGCTGGATCAGTTCATGAAGAACTGCAGTCTATGGGAAGGACTCACATTGGAGAAGTTCATGGAGGACTGTCTCCTGTGAGAGGGACCCCATGCTGGAGCAGGGGCAGAGTGTGAGGAGTCCTCCCCTTAAGGAGGAAGGAATGGCAGTGACAATGGGTAGTGAACTGACCACAACCCCCATTCCCTGTCCCCCTGCGCTGCTGAGGGGAGTAGTTAGAGAAATCAGGAGTAAAATTAAGCCCAGGAAGAAGGGAGAGGTGTGGGGAAGGTGTTTTTGAGATTCAGTTTTTATTTCTCATTATCCTACTCTGATTTGATTGGTAATAAATCAAATTATCTTTTTTCCCATCGAGTCTGTTTTGCCTGATAAGGTAATGGGTAAGTGATCTCTCTCTGTCCTTATCTTGACCCATGAGCCTTTTGTTATGTCTTCTCTTCCCTGTCCAGCTGAGGAGGCAAATGATAGAGAGGCTTTGGCAGGCACCTGGTGTCCAGCCAGGGTCAACCCACCACACTGGAAGCTGGAAAATTATCAACTGGTGTAAGGGAATTAAAAATCACATTTTCTGTCAAATAGGTGAAATAGTTCTGATTAAACAGATAAACAAACAAACACAAAAAACCACAAGAACTATTGTAAAAATGAGTCTCAAACTGTTCATTATGGGTGAAAATTTCCACTGTCATTGATTGATATTGGAAAAATGAAAAATCTTTTTTCTCCTTCTTGATATTTTATCTTTGTCCATTGAAATGTTGCTAACTGAGTAACAAATAACTTCATCTATGTACAGAGAGTGTCTTTGATAATGTTTTAAAGAACAGTCTGTACTTGAATTTTCATTCAGAACTTGGACAAGGAAGGATCAATGTTGATTGAGAGATAGCAGTGAAAGAGACAGAAAAATATTGCCATATTCTAATACAAAAGGAAGCTGATAATGGACTATCTAAAGAGGCTTTATGAGTGCTTAAATATTTTAATTGATTGACTGGATGAATGGTTGGAACAGCTTGCTGAATTGCTCAAGATCGCTCGTGTCTTAGGATAAGTCCATAAGCATCTAGCAAAGCTAGGAGAAATGTTACCAATGAGCAAGACAATGTACCCTGGTCTTTGAGCTGAACCTGTTCTTAAAGTTTCTTTTAATTGAATGCACTCCAATTGTTCAAGAAAAATCTCTAGATTTTAGCAGCTTAGTGAATGTTTGTTCAGTACAGTATCATAACCAAATAAAACAAACAATATATTTAGTTATTTTAAGTAAAGAATATATATAACACTTCAAACGTTAGGCTTGCAAGAATACATATGTGCATGGACATGTACAAACATATATTTTTAGAGATATCTATTACACATGCATGCAGCTCAAATTACAAATAGACAGTTATGAAATGTATCAATATTACTATTGTTTGCTTTTATTTTGGTGACCACATGGAGTCTAACAGATGTTTTGAAATATCATCTTTAGTCAATAAATGTTCCAGCCCTCCACTGCATCATTCAAAAAAACACACCAGAACTTAATCTCTTCTGGTTACAACTGTTCTTTTCTGGAACAAGAAAGGAGAAGTTATATCTGTGACTAATTTTTCCATTCTTTTGATCTTATACAAGCATACTTAGTTTTGACGGTCCTTGTCTTTCCTTTGTGTTTATCAAGTAATTTTGTTTATAGAAAATAATCACATCCTGTCCCAACTTTTGTTTCACTAGTCTTTTCTTTTAAGATTTGTTCTATAAAACCTCTCATCATCTGAGTAGTCTTGTTTTGCATTGAAATTGCCTTTCTAAACATAGCTAATCAGAAGTAAGCTTGATATTCTGATGAAGTCTTAGTAAAGACTTGTACAAAGGAATTAATATTTCCTACTCTTTACTTAAAACACTCCAGCTTCTGCCTCCTGGAATTAAATTGTTCATGGCTACACAACATTTAGATTGCTTTATCATCAAAATTATGTTCAGTTCCCTTTTCATTTTGTTAATGAGACCCCAATCTGTAGCAAAGTTTCTTCTAAATTGTCCATATAAATTGTGATTTTGCACTTTGTTTTAATAAGACAGTTAATAATATTCTCAAATTCTTACTGAAGAATTATTAGTCTTTCTAAATATGGGCAATGGACTGCAACTGCAATTGAAAGTTTAATAATACACCTTGTCCTTTCATTGCAGTGATCTGTGATCATATTAGCCCTCATGGTTAGCTGGAGGATAAAGTTTAAATGTCATTACTGGGATCTGCTGTTGCAATTTTTACACATCTAAGAAACATACGCTCAAATTGACAAGAATATCTGATGAGGAAGAAATAGAAGTGTATATAGTGACTGGCAGAGCAAAAATTAAACAATGCAAAACTCTTGTGCTGAAACATTTATACTGATTCATTCACAAAACTCAATGAGAAGAAAGCAAGGCCAAATGAAAAGCAAAAAAAAAAATGATAATTTTTACAGTTCTATCATACAAAGTACAGGAGAGGATTGCTTGCACTGAGATGTAGATATAAACAAAATGTGAGGAAGATTCCATATGTTGAAAGAACAAGATTGGAATTTCAGCAGAGGAAGCCCATTTAGAAACTTTTACAATCTGTATGACCATTGAAAGAGATGACGAAACTGATGATTCAGGTAGAGTAGTGGCATGCTATAAACATTCAGCTCAACACAGGCACGATAACATAAACACTTTCTGCTAGAAACAAAGTAGAAGAAATGTGTCAAGATTTGGCAACAGCAAGATGATGTGATAGCATCATCTTGTTAACTTACATAGGAACACAATCTCTGCCACAAATAGATTAAAAACTTTTTCAAGCAGTAGCAAGAGTCTGATGTACCCATATTTCTTTAAGTGTTTTTATTGAAGACTCCTGTGTGATGGATTAGAAGATGAAACTTGGAAATTCCATTATCAGTAGGAGGCAAAATTGCTGTGTGGTTTCTCTTTTAATTTTTTGGGGGTGAGGTGGTAGTGCAGAGGAGTGAAGGGGACATTTCTTCATTATTTCCTAGATGGTTTAACGTTTTATGTGTTTCTTTGCTACTAGACTAAAAAATACAAATGTTGGCTTTGTCTTCCTCTGGAAGATTAACACTTGTTACAAGGCTAGGTACTATTCGAGAGTACAAACTAGATGAACACTCAATAGCAGTATTCTGTGGTCCTTAAGACACATGACAGAGTAGACAGACAGGGCTCACGATAAATGCCTCCACTGGATAGGTGCTGAAACTGTGCAATGTGTTTCACTATTTTAGAATTTTTTTCCTATCTAGAAAGCAAGACTGATTCATTTTAAGATATTATATAAATCCAGGATTTAGTCAACATTGCTTATGAGACTGTGCATTATGACACGACAAGATATTCCTGTTTGGAGCTTTACTGAACAAGGGCTAGCCTCATAAGCAGCGAGGGAAGTTCTACAGCTTTCAGGGAGTTACCTGCAATGACCCCTTTCTTAAATAGAAGAACAGGGGGTATCTTTTCTGTTTGTCTCAGCTCTTTCTTTGTTCTTTGTTCTTTAGTTAGTCAATCTGACAAGCAACTTATAAAATAATGGAGTATGATGTTAGTCAGATGGCCTGCAGTCTTTACTCAGATGGTTCTACTGATCAAAAAACATAATTTTGCATTTTCAGTCTACGTACAACAGTAATTATAGACACAACTGAAAAAACACAGACCATTTGAGAATAAAGAAAGATTTCTTAAATTTGTACACTGAAGGGTACATTACATTTTGTTCATGCTTCCCATTGTACTAAACCTAGGAGCAGCATCCTCAAAAGGTAACGAACACTCAAGAATTATATGAAGTGAAAAGAAAAAAAACAACGGACAGGTACAGTGAAGCAGTATACTCAAAGAAGATTAATCATCTAGAATTTACAATAATTCAATTATTATACCAAATGTGATCAATTATAACAAAAAAAAAACATTTAGCCAAGAGGGAAATAAAAATCTGTGGTCCTCACAGGAGAGATTTATTGACTGAACTTAATTTGTCAAGTGTTTTTGGTATCTAGGACTAGAGTTAGGTTGTGAGTAGTACCAGGCTCAGTGACATAGGGGAATTATGCTACAATTCTGTATTTGTTTTCCTTTACTCTGATGAAACTTGTCTTTCAGACACTTCATTTCACTTGCTGTCTCAACAACATTTTATACTTAGGTATCTTTGCAGAAGAGCACATATGTATAGTCAGTTGTAACAGCAATGGCTATTCCACGAGGTTCTTCATTCTTACTGAAGTCTATGAGATAGACATTCAAGTTTAAATATATTTAAGTGTTGTACTGAGTACAGATGATTTAGATTATTCTTTGACGGCTTTCTTATGTCCATTACATCTTAACCACTGGGGAGTGGGTGTTTGAAAAATGTGGAAAGGTCTGATGAAGGTTTAAATGCATTGATATGGGCATGCTGACAAAAGAAACATACACAATTTATGAACAATTTGTTGAAAACTGGGAATTAGAATCTGGAACACTAAAAAGAAAAGATAAATTAATAGATACATGTCATTAAAAATGCCTGTATACGAAAGAAATAAGACCAGATGAGAATATGATTCTGGATGGACTTACACCTAAAGAGTTAAAAGTATATGTTAAGGTAGCCTGAATCATCCCTGAATTTAAATAAGCCACAAATGAAAAATTTATTAAAATTCACTGCAATCATTAAGATAGAAGGAAAATATTTCAAATGTCAACACTCTGTAGAGGAATAAAAGGAAACAGCAAAACTAAAGATAATAGCCTTGTTTGTTTTCAAGCATAAGGAGAGTTCAAAGAAAACTGATTAATAGTTCCAGGAACTGTAAGAATATATTGAAACTGAGCAGAAAATTCATAATGAGTAAGTTATTCAAGATTAAAATTTGATCATAAAAAGGTCTGGCAATGACTCCTTAAAATTCAAGCAAAAGGAAACACCCAGATTAAAGTGACCCATGAAGAAAAAGGCATATGAATATGACACTTCCTGCTGTTGGAAGGGCACATCTGCTGCTTCTTTCTGTTGAGGCAGCCTGTAGAAGATACCCATGACAACGTCACACGTGTTTATCTACCCTCTAACTCATAAGCTCTTGACTAGCTTGTCATCCATCCCAAGGCAAAGCCCCATGTGTGTCTGCTATTTCTTTACATGAAGGACAACTCCCTCTCTTTTCCTTCCCAGCCTGCACTTCCTAAGGAGCCTGAAACCATCTATTGTAGTACTTTAGTCATGGGATTCTTCCTACCACATCTCTGTGACCCCAACATGATCATAGCTTGTACCTGCCCACAGATCTCTAATTCCTCCAGTTTCCCATATTGCATGCACTAGAGTACTGTCACTTCAATAGTCACCCAGTTGTCCTGATTTCCCATGCCAAAATGTGAGAGTTTTCCCAACAATGCTTAGGACTTCCTAATTTGTGTGCATATGCTTGAGGTGGATCTGCTTTGCATAATTTGACTACTCTCAAACACTGAGGTTTTATTCTACTAATTTTTCCTCAAAGGATTCAGTCAGCCATCTGACAGACATTTGATAGTTATTAATTAAATGTATGAAATAACATATTTGACAAGTTGTTTCTAGTTGTTTGTCTCTCCTAAAAGGGTCTGGTTCAGAAACTGTCTAAAATAGAAAGCTGTTTTGATGAATATTCATTTAAAGATATCTTAAAATATGTGATGCGTAGCAGTTTTGTTGGCAGTCAGTACAGACTTCAGGATAAAGAGGACAAGAGGCTAAAGAAATGTTTCACCTTAGGTAGTAGACTTTTAGATCTAACTCAAAGTGAGTGCATGCATTTCTGAAAGGGAAGTTTGAGCACACAAACAGTTTTAAAAAAACACTATACCTGTCTCCTTCTAGCCTGGAAGCTGAACATGGCCACTTCCCACAGGAGAGTATCTGAAAAATTAGCCACGATCAATAATTGGTGAGACTCAGAATTTTGAAAGATCTAATCTGTTGTATCAGCCCTTTATGGATGTATTTGACATTTTGGAGGAGTTACAGAAACATAAGTTTAAACAACCTAGAAATATGCAGATTTAAATACAGTTTTCCATTGTTCAACATGCAGTTCTTGCAGCTCATGATTCTATAATAAAAACTACTCAATTTACAGACTGAACAAAACTCAGCAAATTGGCTCCTTAGGTTCTGTTCTCCTTCAGTTGTCTCACCCAAGACACTATAAAGAACTGCCTTGTAGGCTTTAACTGTGAATAGTATGCTCTGATCTACTCCTGCAACTTCACAATATTTGAACTTTCTGTTTCCCAGGGCACTGCAAAAACCTTTTGCTCCTGTTACTCTTGAAATAAAAAGCAGTGTTCTTTATGAATTTTTAACACGGCACACTTTTCCTGCTAGTGCTTTCAGGCAAGTCACGTCAGTATCTGGACACTTGAATTTGAAGCTCAAAGCCTGACTGCCTCTATTTGTAAACAAGTGTGAACAGCATGAGCACAGTAGTGTCACTTCCCAGTAAATTCAGTGTTAAGAAATTACAAATGTATGTACTATAGAACAGTTTGACAAAGCTGTATTGAAATACATTATTCATAGTAATCTTTTTCAAAAGCTGACATTTTTGAAAGTTTTCCATTTTGTGCATCATAAAATTGTAATGTTGGTTTTGAAAACAGGAAAAACAACAACAAAAAAAGCTGAATGTGTTTAGCCTTTTGCTTTCAAATAATATTTTCCAAAGAAAGAAAGTCTGTTGCTTGCTCCTCACCTTAAGGACTGCTCGTTTTTTGTCTAATTATCACAAATGAATTACAGCTGATCTTTATCTGCTGTGGCACTCCCAGCTTGCATTTTGTGTGTGTATGTGTGTGTGGTCAGGGGAAATAATATGTGTCAAGACTGGCTTATAAAATCAGTTCTAAGCCTTTAACTTTCAGCAGAACACTGAATAATTGAGGGGTCTATGGACATTGACATTTATGGCAAAGCAGGAAAATAGATGTCTATTGATGGGGCTGTATCTCTGATCATAGTTCATAGCCCCCTTTCAGTGCTGGAGTTAACACTACCTGCTTGATGTCAGGCACTGCAATGATCACTGCCAGATGGTCCCAAGCTGATGGTCCCAGGTCTCCTGTGCCAATGATAGCTGTTTTGCTGATATGATCAACATAATTCAATCACTGTCAGTATTTATTTCTTCCCTGTTTCTCCATGCTAGTCACTTGCTGACTTTTCCCTTCTGTACTCTTTACTTTTGAAAGGTAATAGCACAAGGGAAAATAAAAGTTGAGCATTCGCTAACTTCAATCTTAATAAACTTCAAGTTTTCCTTGGCCCCTCTTCATTCCCATAGTGGTATTTATGAATGTAGTTTGATTTGTAAGAGCTGCCCCCTGAATGCAGGAAAGGTTTATGCGCTTGAGAATATCATTGTGACCTAAATGGAACAGTCACTTTGTTGAGTTTTACTAACTTGTTGAATTCTATTTCTTCTGCCAGAAGACTTTATCACAGTTGTGAAAAATTAAATGGCTGTTACAAATCTTATCTGAAACAGCTGACACAGATTTTATAGATTTCTGTTTATGTATGTTAAATATTTATTTATGACTTTTTAATTTGCAAAATATTTTCTTTCCTCTACTGGGAAAAATGTTACACTCTATAAAAGTAGCTTTACTGTCTTACAATCTTTCTTTAAATTATTACAGTAAATGAATATTTACTTCCTTTTCTCTTCCTTCTAATCCATAAAAAGCTGCTGTTAAGAGTCTGTGAAATACAGTGTCTGAAAGAGAGTGCTGCTGGAGACGGATGCACTTCCAGTGTCCCTACCTCTGACTTGCACAGTAACCTCCATCATGAATGGACTTTTCCAATGAACTGTGCTTGGCTCTCCAGAAGAATCAATTCAGCTCTGGAGCAGATGTACAGATGTGGAGAGAGAGATGTCTTTTTCCCCCTCTAACTTTCCATAACTCTGATCACCCCCATAGCGGTATAGGTCCATACCACAACATCTTGTTTTGGTATCACTACTGTGAAGATTTCCAATTATATAGTCTGTCATTTTATGACAGCTACTTCCATTTGATTTATACTGGAGACTGACAAATATATTCTTAACTATAAAATAATATTTTTTTTAAATTATGTAGGAAAATAATGATTTTTTCAATGTCAACTGTTGAGAACTCCCACAAATGATAACCGTTAATTAATACTTTCTGTAGTCTAACATTCTTTCTGTCCAAGAGGCAAACTACTTTGGGTGCCCTGAAACCATCTGTTCAGCTTTCCAATTCCTGCTTGTTCAATTTAATAATGAAAAATGACATGAAAGTGAAAGAATACTACCTTACTTTCTCCAGTTTTGAGCAAAAAAAATCCAGTCCACGAGCAAAGTAAAATCCGTGTCACAGCACATAGCTAACAAAAGCCTGTGCTAGAGGAACTGATGGGCCTCCACTTTTCCCTGCTTTTTTTTAATGCCCAAACCACAATTAGTGGGTTTTAAAAACATAAATTGCACAAGTGATATTTACACCAGCGATGCAGCAAACAAAATGGTTAAGCAGCAAACCAGTTGTCACATTTTCCACTGCTTTTATACACTGATGTATACACAGATATACAGCCTCTTTTTTACCGGTGACAATTTACAGCTTTCTGCTGCCATTCTCCAATGCTGTCAGTTGAGCTTCTCTGTCTCTGTTGGCCTGGCTGTTCTGAGAGGAACTGAAGTGGCAGATAGCCCATCAATGTAAGATGCACATTAATTTTACATTTCCTTTCTGAGGTGTATGTGTGTTTCTGATGTCTCCTTCAGCATAGTGCAGATATATCCAAAACCTTACAGTTACTGAGGAGAGGTACTTATATGTAAATGTAAACCTTCAGATATATCTTATAAAGAAATATAAATATACAGCTACAAATGCAACTATAAAATTAAGTTCTTTATATAAATATCTGCCTTTTTACATATAGTTGTGTGTGTAATATCACACACCTATAGTATTTAGTGCATATATAGGGAATATCTGTGTTGCTATGTATAAATACCTATATATGAATATAAAAAGATATATAATCTGGCCTTTGCACTTTTATAATTTATTTTACACATTATCAATATGTATAAGAAAGGATGATGATACTTCCTCTTTGTAGGAGAAATCTAGTTTATTTAGTTGACAGAGCTTGTGCCCTAGAGGTAGTCATTATTGTGCTCTTTACTAGTAATTATGATTAGGATGAGTCTTTAAATGTGATGACGGATCATCACCACCTCTTGATTTTGCAGAACATAGGTGTAACCTCATTGGCTGGAGAAGCTAGTCATTTTCCCAGGATTTTCATATCTTCTGTTGACTATCACTTGACTTCCAGCAGCAGTTCAAGTTCTAGGTCTCAGTTTTCAACATCTTCAGAGTGTCATGACCAGGTGCATCAGAGACTGCATATTAATTCATGAGCAACCATCGAGAGCAGTAAAACTGACAATGCCCAGGGTGAAGCTAGTGACAGGCTGAGATAAACCTAAAACTCAATGGGTACAATGACTAAATTACATTCTCCCTAAAACTGGTCCCATCAAGTCAGAGTTCCGGACTAGCAGTGAATTGCAAGGGCTGGGTAGCACTTTTGCAACCACTGCAGTCTGTGCTTTATCTTTTCTAGGCATAAATGGACAGAGCACAGTGAAGCATAGTGTATGTGAGGTCTTGTTTGTGAAAGGCTGGATTAAGGATGATAAAATAAATCCAAGAATCATAGAATGGTTTGAGTTGAAAGGGACCTTAAAGATCACTTAGTTCCAATCTCCCTGCTGTGGGCAGGGACACCTCCCACTAGACCAGGTTGCTCAAAGCCTCATCCAGCCTGGCCTTGAACACCTCCAGGGATGGGGCATCCACAGCTTCTCTGGGCAACCTGTGCCAGTGCCTCAGCCCCCTCACAGTAAAAAATTTCTTCCTTATGTCTAATCTACCTTCTTTTTGTTTAAAACCCTTACACCTTATCCAGTCACTACACTCCCTGGCAAATCCCAGTTCATAACAGTTTGCCATCCCATTGGTGTAATGTATTGTTAATACAGAGAAGAACTCTGTAATGAGAGAAGCTAGTTACTCCACTTCTCAGAACTGTTCCCCATGGGGATTAATTAAGGAATGTTATTTGAAGACCTCTGAATGAATAGCACACAGTTCCCATGTGTATTGTCCATTTTCTTGTGTTACAAGGAAAGATGGCAAGTAGCTGATGCAGAAGTGTTTACTGTTATATATTAATTTAGACTTCAGTAAGTCTTGCCACTTTCATATATTGGGCCAGAAGACTGCTAGAATATTTGCATTCTTAGTTCAGTGGAAACAGCAATGTCTGAAATAAACATAATATATATGTATCAAATCTGAGTATGTAGTCACTCTTACTTTTCTTCCTATAGTTAGTTTTGAATAGTATATAATTTCATTTTTACTGCAGAAAAAGCTGTAACTCCAATTTACAGTCTACACAGATATAAGCATACTTGCACTTTCCCACTCTTAAGATTGTGGCTGAAACTTGTTCTATCAAAAATCAGTTTGATTTCATACATACAGTACCAATGAAAGATGCAGTTCTGCAGAATTATCACATAGAGGTATGTATGTCCACACATGATTTTAGGTGTCAACAGTACTACTCAGATTACATAAACAGTGCCCATGAGTTCAGCATATATTGCAGAAAACAAAATACAAGCTACATTGCTTTTAATCCTTGTGTTCAAGCTACCCAGGATTTGGAAACTGTTTTAATCTATGACACTCACAGTTTGACTTCTTTCTAACACAGAAAACACCAAATGTTGAGGAGTCATTGCATCACTAGAGAAATGGCACAGCATTGTAATCTGGATAAAGAGCAGGACTCTGGATTTTAATAGCCTAACTTCTTCCCTTATTGAGGAAAAGGTAAAAACCATCATAATAAGACTTTCTGAGGCAGAGGTTAGATGAACTATGGGTAGCTGTGAGCAAAACATAAGTTATCATCCTGTGACTTAGCAAAGCAGAGGCAGTGTGAAAGTTTTGCACATGCTGGAAGGAGAGAAAGCCACAAAAATTAGTCTAAAAAGAATCTCACTTTACAAAATGTGTTACCACTTGCAGGACTGGATCAGGTAACTTTTCCCATCCACTTTCAGAGTTCCATATACCTTTTAATCATTATTGTGCACAAACTGATAACTACTAATTGCAGTTACAAGTGGGATATTTAACTACTTGAATAAACCAAGTAATAGGAGAGGTGTGAAGAAAAATGTGCAATACCTTACTCCAAATAAATAAGATTAATACATTCTTTTTCTTTTTTTTTTTTTTTTTTTTCCCTTAGGAGGATGATACCTTGGATGGTGGAGATTCTACACACACCTCAAAGTTAAAATTAGTTGCACACCACCTTTTTTGCTCAGCATATAATCTTTGTAGATTATGGATTGTAATTTGTAGCATTTCAAGGCATCTGCCATGGAACTAAACTATGTTCAGCTTTTTACTGCCCTAGTCTTGCTATCCAAATGGTAAGCACTACTATTTAAAGAAGTTTTACAGAAGAATGTGCTTCTAAGAAGCTAAAGGATCATTGTCATATCAACATGTCATGACATTTTAAGCTGTTATTTACAGGTTGCTTTGTTGCATTGCAAATTACAATGGGGTAAATTATTCTGAGTGAAATATCTCAAAATGTAAATACATTTATCAATTAAAAACATAGTATCATTCGCGTCTGCTGCTAATAAGATCTGTGTCATGATCTCACCTTCATTGGACAAGGAGATTTATAGGATTTACATGAGTTAGTGTCAAACATCTGCTGTTGAATTAAAACTCTTGAACTCCATGTACTCCACCAGAACAGAATTTGTGCTTTAACAGTTGCTTCACATTGGTGACAACAGAAATTATTATTTTGTCTTCTAGCTCTGAGCTACTGATTTGCCATATCTTTCAATATACAAAGCAATGGAAGTTGGAAGTATTCACTTGGAAAATTTTTTTTTTTTTCTCTCAGAAAAGTGATTCATGTTTTGAACCCAAGGTTTGCAATTTCATGAGTCGACCCTATTTAAGAGGGCAACCCAGAACATCATACAGATAAGCAAAATCTCTAACTCATCTCCCTGTCTCCCAGGCAAGTAAAGGATGAGAAAAGGGCAGAATTAAAAATTAGCACCTGCATAGGCACTGCCATGAACTGCTGGGAAAGAAAATTAGCCTCTTGTTTTAGTGCCTTCACAGAAAGGACTGTGCAAAATTATGCATAATGGTACAAAAGATTGATCGCTTGTACCTCAGTATCACCTACTCTTTTTAGACATTTGTTGTTTGTGTGTTTTGCAGAGAGAAGATGTCAGAGACTAACTCACTGACAGAGTAACTTTTGCTTGTTTTTTTTTTTCAAAATGGTTTGATCTGATTCCTAGAAAGCTAGGAATAAACGAGAAGAAATCTATGACCAAACAGCTTTCCCATACAAATAAAATACACAGAGAAGTCTCTAAATAGGAAAGACCAGAGCAACATTCTCTGTGATTTGAATAGTGAATCTTTAGATTAGACTCTTCTCAGGTGTGTCATTTAAAATACATGTTTTTCTCTTGTTTTCGTATTCATTTTATCACCACGTAAAATGTTAGTATGAAATGAATTAAGTAAACAACTGTTGGGATTTTTGATTGCTTTTGGAGCCAATCATTAGATAAATTGATTGGTAGAATATTACATTTTTCTAGATCCAATTAAAAACTAATGAGGGGATGGTGCAAGCAGAGAGGCAAATTGTTACATTTAATAAAACACCTGACATTGAAAACAAATTTTCTAAAGTATAATTTTATTATCTGACCAAATCACTGTAAACAAAAATCCAACGTGCCTTACTGAAGTTCTGAAATTATTCTTTCCCATACAGTTTTTTTTTCCTTGAAAAGGTGTCATAGTTTTCAAAGGCCACCAGACAGCCTCTTGTTTAAAAACCCTCCTGGGCTGAGGCAAGGACAGGGAGGGGTCACTCACCACTTATGGTCATGGGTAAGAAACCAACATGACTTGGGAAAACAAGAAAACCCAGTTGAATTTATTGACTATTTACAATCAAAACCAAAGCAAGATATTGAGAAAAAGAACTACGTCTTATAAAGGCACTTCTCCCCCACCCCTCCCTTCTTCCCAGGCCTAAAAGCTTTGTTCCTGGTTTCTGTACCTTCTCCCCCTGGTTGGTGCAGGGTGGGGGTANTGCTGCAGGGGAATCTCTGTTTTGGGGAACCTCCTTCCTCTCCTTTCTCTTCACTGACTATTGTGTCTGCGTAGTCGTCTCTCTGAGATCCCGCTTCTCTCTCCACTGAAGGTTCTTTCACTGGCTCCCAAGAAAACTGACTCTCAGGCGAGCCATGGCAGAGGCTTGGACAGCAGCAAGTTGGGTTTTGGAGAAGCCAGGCAGGCATAGAAATAAATAATTTCCTGGCAGGATAAATCCATGGCCATGATTATTTCATTCAATAGAAGATTTTTGACTCTAACCTTCTAGAGAATCAATTTTGGATTGAAGTTTTTTTGTATGTTGTGGGTTTTTGGATCACCAATCTGGGGAATGAATAAATAGGTCCTTTTACAAACTGGAGGAAAGATAAAACATAAAAGTAACAACAATGTGAGCTTTGTAATCTCACTGTATTGACTTTTCTGTCTACTTCCACTGTGCCATCCAGCCAGAGTCATGTTGTACCCTGAAGAAAGGAACAACATAATAGTTTTCGCTTATTAACTGATGGAGACATAAGTCATACACTGCATTCACATCGCAAACCAGGTGAAACAGAAATATATATAGCTTGTTGTTGCACTACTTAGATAATACATGAATAGGAAACCACAGGACTTTAACATAACTCAGTTTTTAATGTTGTGTTTTAACTTTTCTACATAAAATCAAGAAGTGGTGGTTGCTTATTTGAGAAAACTCTCATTCACTGCTGCTGGATCTGGTGCTGTCCTTGTTCCTGATCTCTGTTATTCAACCAGACCCCAGCATGCTGAAAGTGAAAAACCTCTTCCACATGTCTAGGGGGTGTTTCAGACATTGCAGGTTTTTCAAACCAGGGCACTGGGAAGAACAATGCCAGAGGAAACATCCTTGGCAAATGCTTCTAATATGTAAGTTTAGCCAATGTATTTATGTCAAGATACGAATAGATCTAGATCATTCCATGCAAATAATAGTTATAAAAAAAAAATCTTTAAAATAAGTCCCAGTAATGTCTGAAAGATGTGAACACAATCAGGTCAAGCAGTGTTGTTTGTATATTGTTTTTCAAAACTCTATTCATTTAGCAATGTTATTTGTATTTAATCACCTTTGAGCAGAAAGACTGAGGATTGTGTTGTGAAATACTTCTGAAGAGAGTATCAATATTCATGTTAAATGCCATTACTATTTACATGAGCAGCATTGCATTATTATGTCTCATCAGCCAGTGGAACAAACCTTGTAGTCTTGTTACCTCTTAACGCAGGTATACTCTCCTCATTGCCTTGCATCTTTCAGTTCTGTGTAACTCATTCTAATCCACCTGAATGTATTTTTTAAATTATGAAGAGCAACAGCTACATTTTAAGTGTTTGCTCTGACACGAACTTAAATGGGTTTTCAGGAATTAGATTCTATGGGTTAATAATTTTCTCTGGCTAATGTAAATATTTTCCTGTATTTTTAAACAGTTCAGTCTATCTTAGTAGGCTTCATATATGGAATATTTCTTTCCCTCCTTAGGTTAAGTTAGCTGACTGCTTTCTGCTTAGTTTTGAACGCAATAGTACTAACTCATAAAATTAATTCCCATTTTGTGGGATTGTCAGAAATGAGGATTGCTCTGACCCCTGTTTGAACTCATCAGCTGAAATGAAGTTGTTCAGTGAGCTGGAGAAGACAAAGCTGAGTTCCAAGAAATTAATCAACTCCATCAGCCTCCACGATAGGCCTGAAAATGGCACACATCAGACTGACCCTGAGCAGCTCTGGATTCCCTCTGTAAATGAAAGTCATCATTCCTGGCAAGGAAGATACTAAATTATAGGCTTTTAAATTTAATTTTCAGTTTACTTGTGTTTTCGATTAGTGTGCCATGTTTCATAAAGATGGTAGTACCTTTAAGTAGTAAATGCCCTTCATCTACCAGCTCAATTCCTGTTGTAATAGAAAGGTAAATTTGAAATAAAAACTATTAACAAATGAAACGTGGTTGTTTTTTTTTTCTTTTTTTTTTTTTTCCTTTCTCAGTGACACCTTAGACACCTTAAGCAACAATACCAAATTATTTTCTTCATACCAAAATCAATAACAGGCTTGGAAATAAAAAGTAGCCCCACAGCCTGAGGCCACAGATTTTCATGACAGGCTACTAAAACTATCTTTCAGTAGCCTGAAGGTCTGCCAGCTAATCATTCACTTTCCTTTCACTATTTAGTTGTTGGATATCTCTCTGGGCTAGTAAAACATAAAGGCTATGTGACAAATTGTCTGCTAAAGAAACATTGTCCATTTTTATCTTTGTGGAACTTCAGTCTTCAGCACGTAGGCTGAAAAGTTCACATTGCTTTGGAAGGAAGGCAAAAACTAAAACTCTAACAAATCCTGAATTGTTAAATCCTTTCTTATTTTATTAAATGCAAAGCATTGCAGTCATTGTTTTATACCTTTCCAAATCAGTAGTAAAAATCCCATTTTTTTTGAGATGGCAAGATCAATATGTTAGGGAAAAAAAGTTTAAGATGCCTCAGTTAAGTTCTTAGAGATGAGAGAGCATGACTATTAGGATTGAATGCTGTTCTTAGATTTCTCTCCCTTGTACATATGCATGACAATATAACTTCTAATGAGCTAACTACAGCAATTCCCAATGACCTTCACAAGTGACATCTATCCTATGACAGTTCTGTGTGGAAATTAGAAGGTGATGAATGCTGTCAACTCTTCTCAAAGTTCTCTTTTGTATATGTTTTTGTTTAAATAAACTAGCTCAAAATGTGTATATTTAGCCTAGACATTAAAATTGCATTTCTACCTTTTTAAAGAGTCAGGCGACTCTAATGCTTTCCAAACAACAAATCTAGAAACTACCTAATAATGTCAGCAGTAATTTCCCATAAACACACTTGGGAGATATTTAATATAGATCAATTAGCACCTTCTTAGTATTCCAGGTTAATCATGAGCCTCTACACCTGTAGTTGTATATTCTTTCAGGCTCCTGGCTTGAGGCAAAACATGCACCTTTGCTTCTTAACTATTCTTCAACATTCCTGATGTTCCCCTTTTCCCTCTTTACCTCTATTCCCTCCAAACCATGTCTTGGAAGGGTTTTTGCAGATAAACCAAACTAAAGCTTTCAGATACATAAGTATCATAATCTATGCTAAACCTTTACATAATTTTAAACAGATTACATCAATATAAATCTTTAGATAATTTTAAGTACCTCAGACCTATTAATCTGTACTCTAATAGGTGCTTAACTACACAGGTACACAGATAAGGGGTGACTAAGGTGGGGGCAAGTCAGTTAACCCTAGTTGGAAGTCATAAAGTGCTTTGCCATAGTGGCTATATGCTAAATTTTAGTGATTAACCTTTTGTGGCCTCCAAATATCCTGCTATAGTGGATACTGTAAAACAGTTTAGCTTAAAAAACAACAAGCGTTTTCAGCCTTAATTATTGCTTATTAGCCAAGAAGCAAGTTTTGAGGTGTTTCAATTCTCTGTCACTATAATGGAGAAATAAATGCTGGAGTCAATACTTAAAGATTTTCAAAATAGTTAACAGGGAAATGCACTCATATATATCGTATGTGTGTATTATGCACACAATCACACACACAGGAAAAAGGTGACTTGTACTGTTTCCCCAGTGTTCTTTTAACTCAAGCACTCAAGTCAGAAGAAGCAAACCCCCGATCTCAGTTCCTTTCCATTTCCACACTATTGTTCTCCTTAAAAAATGATTGCACTGCTGGGTGGGGAAAAGTATCAGACTAAAGGTGTGATGACTGGCTTGTTATGAAACCAGGAAAGAAGACGGTAGGTGGTCTCCAAGGGTGGCAAATGAGACAAACACTTGAAAGGCCTTTTTGCAGGCTTGAAACCTTATGAGCTGAACAAAAAATAGCAGAGACATGCATGTCAAGTGATAGGATTCAAACAGTATAGTAGTAATAGACATTAAGTTCTTGGAAGGGCTAAAGAAACCTCCGAGTTTTCTTGTCAAGGGAGGAACCAAACAGCATTATAATTTTACTGACTAGTCGTGCTAGTGAGCTGGAAGGCTGATCGACATTTAGGTGTGAACATCCACTCTCACTTAGCAGTCACTGTGGTGTGCAGACTGTGCCTGGGACAGCCAGTCCTGGAGCAGCCTCAGCTTGGACTGCAGCAAAAGTCCAACAGCATGGGTGTGAGTGCAAATGTGCAGAACTACCGCTTTCACAGACAACTCAATCTGAAGTTAAATTCTCTATAAAACTCATTTAGTCTTTTAAAAGTGACAGTGGGTCCTTTCTAAAGAAGAGTCACAAACCGTCTTTTCTGCCTAATCTGTATCTCAGTGGTAGGATCCACTGAAACAGTCCAGTAAGGAGGTATGCACCTAATTGTACCTTTCAGTGCTCCAACATGCAGAGCAAACGCACAGTTGTCATCATGAGCACTCCAGCCTTGCTCTCCTTATCCCTGCCCTGATCATATACCCAAAGATGAGCATTGTGGATCCTTCATATTTGCCCCTCAGGTGGATTGTAAAGGTCAGTGTTGGTACAACAATTTCACCTTCGCCAGTTCTCTGTGGTGTTACAGTCTCCAGGGTATTTCCTGTGCCTTTCTATGGCAAAGCAGACTGATCTGTGATTCTTCCCCAAGGACAGTAGTAATTGTTCTTCTGGAACAGTGAAGACACTCAGGAGGTGCTTCTGACTCTCAGTGCTCAACTGAGTCAGTGTGCACCATCCCTGCAAAGTAGACAGGCTAAAAATCTCAAAGTAAATTCAGATAAAAGTGGCTAGTGTGGGTCAAATGGACCAGTAATATCTAAGTAAAAGCGTTTTGAGCATGTGGGTCAAAGTAGCCCTGTTACAGCACTTAAATAACCCGTAATAAACTTCTTGCTTCAGCATTTTTGGAACATAATTAATGAGACATGATGGAGAAAATTACTGTGTCTTGATCTTACCATGTTTATGATATTAAAGTTTACCTGGCATTAGATATAACTGGGACACCTAAAAAAATTATTGTCTGTTAGCTGCCCATCTTGTCCCTCTGATAGAGTTTACCACTGGAGTAAGAACTATTGAACTTTATAAAGTTTTACAAAGAGCGGAATATTTATGCAAACAGCTGGAGATTTCAGTTCATGTTAACAGCCACCAATACTCGCGTGTTAACTGTTACAAACCTACACAAGGATAAATTCAAAATGGAGATGCAAGTAGTCAGATGTTTTCTGTGACGTGGTTTAACCACAATAGTCTCTCTATTGCATATTTCCAGCTAGAGTTCCACAGTGAGAACACAATGTAAGTGCTAGGAAAAGCATCCTTATTTCTTTCCCCAGGGTATACTCTGAAACACCTTGAAAATTAAGGTATATTAGATACACATGTATATAGATGTTCAGCTCCAGTTCTCCTTAGTTTTGATAAATTACATTTGTACATTGTGCCCATCTCTCCCTATAAAGGCATCGTTTGTTTTCTTCCGCTTGCTCATGCTGAGCCTCAGTACAGGCATGCACAAGGACACGTGCTGGTAGAAACAAGGTGAGAACACCAGTGCAGACCTCTTCTGCTGTATGTCAGTTATGTCATTATTGGCACTTGATCTACTGGTATGCATTTGTTTAATGAAGCATGGTTGCTTTAACCTTCTAGACTGTCCCTCCCTGAGAAGCATCAGTTCTCTCCCAGAAACTGAGTAATGACACAGTAACACACCAGTTATTACTGTAATAATAACTGTTCCCCCACAGCAAAGAGTAATTTGATAACTCTCCCTAACTAACTGTGCATGTTACTCTTCACATGAAGTGTTAACCCATTAATAGAGTATAATAAACATTAGTTTACTGGAAAATGCTGAAGAAATCTAGTCCTGGACTCTTAGGTTTTTGGTGTTTTTTTCTTGTGTTTATCCCTTACATGACTGGATTCACTAGAGAAGTGAGGTCTCAAAGTCTAATAATTATAGTAGCAATTTTCTTAGCAAAGTCTGAACATAAAACAATAGTAGGAATAAGCTTCCTGGCCTAACGTTGCTTTGCAAATACTAGCTTTAACAAATATGTGATTTATATTAGCTAGTTTGAAAAATACATATATAACTAGAAGTTGAGACCTCAGTAACTTGGCATTAAGTAAGTATAGAGGAACAGCCCCATAAAGTTAACAGATACTATAAAGGTTGCTTTATTTCTGTGTTAACATCAGAGGCAAATATCTAAATCAAAAAGAGATGTAATTTAACTGAAACAAGGATGTATTTGAGGCAAAACATTATTATATTTCAGGAGTTCTTTTCCCTCTCTTTCTTGAAATTTTGCTACTCACAAGCTACTTCTTTTATAGTTAAATTTTATTCTTAGTACTTGATTCCCATACAGATGCTTGTCCCTCTGAAAAAGGAATTCAGCAAAGCTTTATTTAATACTTTGTTTGCACACTCTGGCAAGTCACAGATCTTCTAGCTTGACTATTAACATAAATCAAAGGATCTTGTGTAAACAGGAGACTATCTAGGAACTGCTAGAACTATAGGGAATAGGGGCTTGGAAGTAATGCAAATGTTCAGATATTTGCCTAACTTTCCTTGTAATCCAGCTATCAGGGACAGAAAGATTAGAAAATGTGAAAATGTAAAAATATAAATAAAAGGTTGACTACTCTGCACACCTTTTGGACCTGGATGCATTTTCTAATCAGGTTTTTAAACATGAATACTACTGCTTGTGGTTGTGATGAAAACTCAGTGTTACAAAAACTTCAAAGGCAATGATTCTGTGTGAAATTCTCTGATTTGAACATTGGTGATAACCTTTTTCTAAAAGACCAGACTGGAACACTTGTATTGTTAAACACTTGTGTTGCACTGACCTTTCTCAAGATTGTTTGCAGTTGGATATTTCAGCACACCATACCTGCAACTGTATTGACTAGAGTATTTTGCCTGTCAGGATTAAGTTAATGTTGTTATCTTTGGCTGTAATGGGTTTTGAGCCTGCTGATGCCTGCCTGCAAGTGCAACTGTAGATTACTTTACAGTAAGACATGATGATTTGCTAAGTCTCTTGATAGGTTCTTTAGTCAGATTTAGTGTAAAATATAAAGTGAAAAATTTTTCTGCACTGACGCTCTTCATTGCAGTTGATGTTTTCAGAACCTTACCTCTTACATACATGAGAAGTTTTGCTAATTTCCTGGAAATTTCAGCACTCTTCAGAGGATGAACAACGTAGGAAAATAAAGGAGAAATAAATGGTTGTGATTTCAGTAGTTCCATTTATCTTTAGAATTACCAGAAACTTCTAGGTTTCATGCAAAAATATTTTGATCCTTGTAATTTAACTCAGTTGCATGGATAATTGGCACATTGTCTTCAAGTACTTATAGAAACATCTACCAGTGATGTCATGTTTCCCCATGTTTCATCTTCCAGGCCAGACAGGAGATACAAGAAAACAGGTTGGACACAGAGGAGCTTACACCTCGGCTGTCCTGTGGCTGATGTACCACAGGTAGCTGTGAAAATGGCAACCATTTTAATCTTGGGGATAGCACAGGAAAGTGTGCCCCCATCCGAGCAGCTGTGGTACCAATCAACTGAGTAAAATTCAAGTTTTATTCTGCTCTCAGTTCTACAGAAGATGGCTATTGGATCCAGCTTATCTGCATTTCCACATCTACATTACAGATATTACATCTGACTAGTTTTCTAGGCTTTCCTTAAAAGAGGTACCATTTAAGGTGATTGACCCTCTCTACTGAAGTTTAATGACTAGCTTGGATGTAGAACTCTAAGGTGAGTTCAGTTAAATGCTACATGGTATGAGCAAATTGTGCACCTATGCCATCACCTTTTCTGTGTTTCTTTAAGTCATTGGTTCCAAAAGGCAGTAGAAGTTCAGGAGATTTCTATGTTTTGCTAAATACAAATAAATAAGCTTTCATGCTTACAGGTGACTATGGTGGAATCTGAATCAGAACTGAACACAGGCTTCAAGATAAATTCAGGGACTTCAATCCATAGCCTAGAGAATTTCCCCTCATACCCTGCCACAGCTAGGGAAATATGAGGAGTTAAAACTATTAAAGTTCTCATCTCCGGACAATGTGTAACTCACAAACACATTCACAGATTTTTTTTT
>VZTO01003196.1:0-43519 GCA_013400615.1 Syrrhaptes paradoxus | reverse complement strand
CAGGGCTTGTGAGAGTGAGGCTCACTTTAAAGAGATCCAGCATACTTTTCACACTTGATGTATATCGGAATAATTTCTTCTACCACTGAATGAAAACAGTGAGGATGTAACAATATCATACAATAGAAAATCGATAAATATCAACCAATTAAAGTTGAGGGGAAGAAAGGCATTACAACATATACAACTCATGGTTTGAGCTTGTGTTTCAAATCCTGTCTGAAATGTAAGATCCATTATACCTGATGAAGACAAAATAGGCCAATAATAGAAGAGAGTTCATCACTTACATCTTACAAGCTTAATACATCTTAACCATAGCAGTACAGCAGTCCATACAAACAAGAAAAGAATCTTCTAGGCAAGAAGCAGCCCTAAACTGTTTATTTCTGTGTAGAACGTTCCACTGTCTAAAAGCTAATTCTCTCACATAGTTTTCACCCAATAATACCAAGGTCCTCAGTGAAGTACTGAGTTTGTTTTACATATACCTTCAGAGACTATGACCTCTGTTCCACTTCACAAATACAGAAAACTAGAACAAAGTCATACCTTGACCATGACTATCAGCTTTACCTAAACTCCCTCTCTGAAACAGACAAAAAGCTGGTCATGTATTTGAAACCTATGTCAGCAGAGGAGTGACTCCAACAGGATTACAGCATATAGCTCATGTAGACACATGGGCTCCTGCCTTCAGCTCCACAGACTTCAGAGAGCTGTGACTCTGTTCTTCATCATGTCCTTCACCTCTTCAATTCAAAGCCTAGCTGAATGTATTTAGGAGCAGTTTTAGTAGCTTAACATGGAAATACCACTGACATAGATATGGCTAGACTGAATGACACAAGAGTGACAGTGAGGAACAGTGACAAGAGAAGGGTGTGCTTTCTGAGTAGGAGGTTTCTATGGCAGATTTATCTTATTCTCCAAGTCAGAGATTCAAAAATACAAACAGACCATCTATAGAAATTAATTTTAAGCCATTTTAGCTCTAAACTATTTAATCTAATCGTGCCTAGCATAATGACAGTATCTATTCCAAGGCTGCATGCAGCTGATGAACTTAGCAACCCCAAGAACAACGAACTGAAATAACTCTGCATGATGAATCAATTCACTACATGGCTGCTGAACCCATGGATGAAGTGAAGGGGAAAAAACCCAAATGTCTCAGAACTATGAATCACCCATTTACACACAATTTCTCTGTCGCATCAACTGTCCTATTGTTGTGGGTCTAGCTTATTCTGTTGGCTTTTAGTAGACAATAGAATAGCTCATTTAAGACAATTAAAGAAATAACCAGACATGTCTATATTTGTTTGTCTGAACTAGACTGAACCAGTTTAATTTCTGTTGTTTTTCTCCTCTCAACTCCGTATATTTATAAAACAACATTAATCCTGCACAGAAGTGGCCTGTGACAGTTTACTCTGCTTTATTTGGGGAAGGATCAGACGCAAAAGGCCATTGTCTCAGGAGAGCACTCAGATTTCATTAGCGAAAAGGACAGCCATGAACAAATAATAGTCCTTACATAAACCTGGTAAACTGTTTGAAATTATGTTTTATGTCGGGAGCAGTAACATTCCAAATCCAGAGACTGGATTATAAAAATATCAGAGATCTGGATCCATTTGGAGCACGTTTACTGTTTACATTTCTTTTTCTTTGCACCAGAGGCACAAGACAGATGCAGGGAAAAGCAGCAGCTTTGCCATCTCCACAGATCTTTGCAATCAGTCTTACCATTGATTTAGTCATCATTTCCTTGGGAAATTCTTCAGAAATCATTTCTCCATTTTGGCAAGCATGGCTTCCAATGGAACACATACAACCTGAATAAATAAGAATATTTTAATTCTAAAACCACAGCAAGAATTTGCTACTTTCGCTACTATTCGTACAGATCAGAAACGCACAGACAAGGTGCTGCTGAATGGAGGCAACTTGCACAAAGCTTTTGTGACAGCACGAACCATAAAGTATTGTTTAGATAAGTCCAATTACACCATCAGAAGTACACGATGACAGGCGTTTTGTACTTTCTTTAGATGATACATGTTTTCTTTGTCAACTACTGTAATCTGAGTGCCACACTGATCTTTGTGTCAGACTTAACTGAATATTTGGGGAATAAAGCTGGTCAATAAAGATCTTTTTGACGGCAATTCTGAAAAACGTCAGGGGCATCAGACCACAATATTTTTCCCTCAGTACTGATGAAATCAATAACAAGTGCACAAGCTAAATTATTTCGATATAAGAGAAGATTCTGGGTGCATGAAGCTTGTATTGAAAAGTAGGGTCACACAGAACTAGCTATATTAATTTCAACTAAGTCAAAAGCATAAGGATGAGGAACACATAAGAAAAGTGCTTCAGAAAAACAACGAATGAGAAATATAAATATTAGTTTTCATTTGGATGGGAAAAAATTATAATTTACAAAATAAATTTCCTATTAGGATGATAATGATGTTCTGCAAAACCTGTTTTTCTTCTTGTAAACAAATAATATTTAAGCTAAACCAAACCCACTGCATGCAAAAAAAGTCTCCACGGGTAGCCAGTACTTCAAATGAATTTGTTGACAATTTTTATGGAGCCCATCACTCTTTTGTATATAATTCTAAGTTAATATATTATTATTTTATATTTTGAAAACAAAACTACAATTAGTTTCCATGTGATACTTTGTTTTTATCTGAGTTCTGCAGCGCACAGGCCTGTCTTCTGAATTAATATGGCACAAAGTTTCAGTTTCTTTGTTTTCCCGTCATTTAAAAAAAACCCAAATTATTTCCTCTTATTTGTTCTTATCAGTGAAAGTTGACATTCAAAAACACACAGACCCATAAAACTAATTGGGCACAGATTCCCTGTGATATCCCTATGATAAATATCTTCCACTGGCTACTACAAAATTAGAGAACACAAGAAAATGAAATAGACCATAGTGTAAAAACACTTACGTAGATCTTATAGGAATTTCTTTGCAGATAAAACTGCACTGACATCACTTTCAGGGATGCTTAACAGAGGTAAACTCAGTACTCAATGCCTCAAATTAACTCAGTTTTCTAGAAACAGCATGTCTCAGTGATGACCTACAGTCAGTATGCAACAGAGAAGCTCGAAACATTTTAATGGAGCTATTCCAACCTCATTTTGACCCATATTTAGCAGAAGGAGGTCCCACTGTTGTCCCTCAGTCCCGGAATATGTTCCCGCCCCGTACGCCAGAGCCAACAAGCACAAAGAGTCGAGATCGACCTTCTGACCTTTGGTGCCATTCTGTACAGAAAGGGGTGCTGGGCGATAGCATGCCAAAACTAGCACAGCTCCTTGGAGAACCTTCAGGCTTTTACACAGGTGACAACAACGAAGTTACCCAGAACTTGCACACTGGTCAATTTTTAGCTATGTGATTGGTGTGCTCATGACCAATTCATGACACAAAGGTGGTCCCACATTGGCATGCAGGATCTCCTCCAAGGGATGTGATTTTTATCATGCTAATTAGCCCTAGATTACCTTCAGGCAACCATATCACCTTCTCCCCCATCCCCCGGGCATCTTGATTGCCATTAGCTCATTCTTTGTCATTCCCGTATTACCTTGCTGTGATTTTTCACCCTGAGGAGCACACCAGTGCATTGCAAGGAGACGCAGCCTGCTTTCTGTTTGCAAGTAACAGGCTGAGTTGACAAAAAAAAGTCAACAATTCCACAATTATCTACGTATTACAGCATCTTTTGAAGCANCCAGAGGCACAAGACAGATGCAGGGAAAAGCAGCAGCTTTGCCATCTCCACAGATCTTTGCAATCAGTCTTACCATTGATTTAGTCATCATTTCCTTGGGAAATTCTTCAGAAATCATTTCTCCATTTTGGCAAGCATGGCTTCCAATGGAACACATACAACCTGAATAAATAAGAATATTTTAATTCTAAAACCACAGCAAGAATTTGCTACTTTCGCTACTATTCGTACAGATCAGAAACGCACAGACAAGGTGCTGCTGAATGGAGGCAACTTGCACAAAGCTTTTGTGACAGCACGAACCATAAAGTATTGTTTAGATAAGTCCAATTACACCATCAGAAGTACACGATGACAGGCGTTTTGTACTTTCTTTAGATGATACATGTTTTCTTTGTCAACTACTGTAATCTGAGTGCCACACTGATCTTTGTGTCAGACTTAACTGAATATTTGGGGAATAAAGCTGGTCAATAAAGATCTTTTTGACGGCAATTCTGAAAAACGTCAGGGGCATCAGACCACAATATTTTTCCCTCAGTACTGATGAAATCAATAACAAGTGCACAAGCTAAATTATTTCGATATAAGAGAAGATTCTGGGTGCATGAAGCTTGTATTGAAAAGTAGGGTCACACAGAACTAGCTATATTAATTTCAACTAAGTCAAAAGCATAAGGATGAGGAACACATAAGAAAAGTGCTTCAGAAAAACAACGAATGAGAAATATAAATATTAGTTTTCATTTGGATGGGAAAAAAATTATAATTTACAAAATAAATTTCCTATTAGGATGATAATGATGTTCTGCAAAACCTGTTTTTCTTCTTGTAAACAAATAATATTTAAGCTAAACCAAACCCAACAACTATCTCTGAGACTGTTCCAAAACTACTCATTCTTTCTTCATTCGCTTGTATTTCCANCATAAAACTAATTGGGCACAGATTCCCTGTGATATCCCTATGATAAATATCTTCCACTGGCTACTACAAAATTAGAGAACACAAGAAAATGAAATAGACCATAGTGTAAAAACACTTACGTAGATCTTATAGGAATTTCTTTGCAGATAAAACTGCACTGACATCACTTTCAGGGATGCTTAACAGAGGTAAACTCAGTACTCAATGCCTCAAATTAACTCAGTTTTCTAGAAACAGCATGTCTCAGTGATGACCTACAGTCAGTATGCAACAGAGAAGCTCGAAACATTTTAATGGAGCTATTCCAACCTCATTTTGACCCATATTTAGCAGAAGGAGGTCCCACTGTTGTCCCTCAGTCCCGGAATATGTTCCCGCCCCGTACGCCAGAGCCAACAAGCACAAAGAGTCGAGATCGACCTTCTGACCTTTGGTGCCATTCTGTACAGAAAGGGGTGCTGGGCGATAGCATGCCAAAACTAGCACAGCTCCTTGGAGAACCTTCAGGCTTTTACACAGGTGACAACAACGAAGTTACCCAGAACTTGCACACTGGTCAATTTTTAGCTATGTGATTGGTGTGCTCATGACCAATTCATGACACAAAGGTGGTCCCACATTGGCATGCAGGATCTCCTCCAAGGGATGTGATTTTTATCATGCTAATTAGCCCTAGATTACCTTCAGGCAACCATATCACCTTCTCCCCCATCCCCCGGGCATCTTGATTGCCATTAGCTCATTCTTTGTCATTCCCGTATTACCTTGCTGTGATTTTTCACCCTGAGGAGCACACCAGTGCATTGCAAGGAGACGCAGCCTGCTTTCTGTTTGCAAGTAACAGGCTGAGTTGACAAAAAAAAGTCAACAATTCCACAATTATCTACGTATTACAGCATCTTTTGAAGCACTACACTCCCAATCTGTTGTCTACCTTCAGTAAATGTTCTCCCATCTTCAAACTGTATCTGTCAAAGAATTGTTGAGAGTGGAAGGAACTCTGGAGACATCCAGTCAAACCCCTTCATGTTTAACTATATAGACACACATACACAGGTTTGTATACATATATATATATATATATAAAGGTTTCCAGAGTTCCTACTTGGATACCTCAGAGAAAACATCACTTGTTATCTGCTTGTAGAGAAGAAGTTCCAAACCTCCTTTTCTCTTAAGAAGACATGGAGGAAGCTGGGCACACAATCACAACACCTTTTATTCAGGAAAGTCTCAGCAAATCTGTGCAATTGCCCATCAACTGCTGCACATGTACCACTCGATGCCTGGTGTGGTTCTCCCCCTCCTGGATCATATGGTCATCAGGGTGAGACAGAAACAAACTGTGAAGCTGGGTTCTCCAGGGTGTAGTTCCTGGGTACTTCAAGAGAGAATCTTTTTATACAGTAGCACCCCCTGCTTGTACATATTCCACTGGATCCACGCATTTTGTCCTGATTATCTGTTTGTCCCTGTGTTTTTGCGTGCTTTGTATATACGTGTCCATATACATTTAAACTACCTTCCAAGTTAAGTGTGGTCCTTGTCATTCTTGAATCTGTAAATAAGCCGCTATTCCAAACAACCTGAAAAGCTACTAAAAACTTGGATTTTCCTCACACCTTCAATAATGCTCAAATTACTGCTAAATCATGTGAGAGATTTCATCTGCAACACTTACTTAGCATTCTGATTTTTTAATAGGAGATATTCTGTGGTGTTTTGTTTTTTAAAGGAAGTATGGAAAGTGCTCTAGGATACCTACAGATCTTCATTCTTAGAATCTTTCTTCTTTTACCTTTTGGTTTAGGTTTCTGAGTAATCTTGACAGATATTATTTGTTATACATGCAGGTTTTTCCCAGAGTTTTAGAAAATATAATGCAAAAGGTTTAGGCTGGATATTAGAAAAAAATTCTTCACTGGAAGAGTGATCAGGCATTGGAACAGGCTGCCCAGGGCAGTGGTGGAGTCACCGTCCCTGGAGGGGTTCAAGAAACATGTAGATGTGGTGCTTCGGGACATGTTTTAATGCGTTAGGTGGTGTTGGGTTGACGGTTGGACTTGATGATCCTTGAGGTCTTTTCCAACCAACCTCAATGATTCTATGATAAGAGAAACTGCAGACATTAAAATGACCTGAGACTCATGTCTTACCCACGTATATACATGTGATCTCTTTATCATAAGTAAAGTTAGACCCATACAATTTCATCTCCACCTTATGGAAGCATTCAAATGCTCCCCAGGCAATATGAATTTTTGTACAAGTGTACTCACAAACACACACAGCTTCTTTTGCAGTCTTGGAGATGCCTGAACATCTCACACCCACGGTTTTGTCAGTATCTTGTATCACATCATCCATGAGAGATACACAAAGCTACTAAGACAAGTAAAGGAGGCATCAGGACCATCGCTTGAGGCTCTGTGTTTACCAGCTCAAGCTTTTTGCTTGTTCATCGAACTGGTATACCTTTCATGGCTGATTAGTTTGGGCAACTACCTATGGAAAAATATTTGTGCTTTGTAGGAGATGAAGAGACAAAAGAGCTACTGTGTTGCCTACCACCAGAAAAGTAAACTAGCCAGATTTGAAGCAGTCAGCTTGCATCCACCCCCGGGTCACAGCCTACACGTACAGCTTGCACGCTTGCTTCAACGAAGAGCTGAGTGAGGACCCTGGAGGATAGGAATTGTCTGCTCTCTAGCTGAGTGAAGGAGCTTGTCCCCACTTGCTAGAAGAAATATAAACTTTGAAATTATGGGGAATTTGGTTGTTTTGGTGAGGGTTTTTTGGGTTTTATTTGGGTTTGGGTTTTTGGTGCTTCGTCTAGGTGTTTTCAGATGCTATTCTCTCAGTAGCTGTTTTGTAGCTATTTTCCAAAAGCTGTCTAGAGAACATAAGCTCTGTATTTACTTCCAGTACTTTTCCTTCTCTTCTTTCATGCTGGTAATTGCTATTTCATCTCTCAGCTGTTCTCCAGACCATAGTATTGCCATTCCATCTCTGTTCTCCTGCCCTATGCTTGCATATTTTGTAGGCTCCAGCCACTTATTCTACTGCAACAGCTTTATCCTTTTCTTCCCTTCCCTGCATTTCAATTTACACAATTCTATTTTCAACAATACATCACTATATATTAAGCAAATTCCCCTGATACTCATACATATTTACATTATTTATCTTTTCAGAAAGTCTGTACATCATCTAAGGTGGTATTTCTCATTATTTTTAGAGACTAATCTATGGCTATATTGTGTATTTTCTATTTCCGCAATACTTGTTTGACTACGATATGATACAGTCTCTAAATGACAGTTTAGTGCTTCTGCTAGATAAGGAGATCAATATTTTGCCTTAAATGTAATTATTCGGATGGAGTGCTGAGTGTTCTTGGTCAAGAAGAAGCCAGACTAATGAGGCCTCATTTAAAAAAAAAAAAAGAATATATATATACCTGAAAAAATGCTTCAGTAGTACCAGTAACTTCATTATTACCCTCATTTGCTCCAAGTTAGATTTAGATCCCCCCCAAAAATTACCAGGTGTTAAACTATGTACAAACACCAAATGCAACACAAGTCCTGATACAGAAAGGCTTGACAACTTCATAAATGACAGATGAAAGATGAAGCAATTTTTTTCTTAAATGTGGAGAATGGGAAGTATGTAATTCGATAATTTCTTCATGGTGAAAACCACGTATCTGTGTCAGCGAGATACACCATTACCTGGGTGCTTGAGAAGGGTACCAATCACTCTGTACACATGTGCTGTCAGTAAAGGATGTAACCCCTTCTTCATCTAGTCTTCAAATATCCACAGACTGCAGCAGCTTCCACTCCTTTGCTAATTAGATTCCACCAGGAACGTCTAGGCTAGTGGAGGAGGAAATCCAAAAGAGATATTCTGAAATTTCTGCACCTTCAGGACTAAATTCCACCTGGAGAAAGTGCCATATGAGCTCCATGGATTACTGTTCTAGACCATTCAAGTGCTGATGATCTCAGCTTTTATATTTAACTGGGGAAGGGGAAAAGATGTGCTACAGAAACCACACCCATGAAGATCAGAAACATTCTTTTAATGGTGGATATCTTATTTCACATTTCTAGTTGTCAGTGCTAATGACATTTACTGAGGAGAAGACAGATACCACTTCCCCTGACAAGGGCATGGGTTGGATTTTTTTTTTCACCTCCTCCTTCCTTTTTTTTAATTTCAGATGTATAACAGGTGCTTGTGGGAAAACCACTATTTTAACCTAGTCATTCTCACTGAAGATAAAATGCTAAGAGGCAATGCATGGAGGAGAATGACAAAATGTATTTGCATAGCTTGCACTGCAGATTTTATTTAATTTAGGGAGAAAAGCCTGTGAGGCTTACAGTGTTGTCAAAAACTGTAAATATAAAAGTCCCTTTGGTATTTCTTGAAGTGCTAAGTAAAATGTCCTTTGGATTCAAAGCCAAACTAATGAAGTCAGTCTTCACAGCCTTTTGAGTTGATCTTTGGAGGGCAACAGTGGCATGAGTAAACTAAACTACTTTTTAAAAAGTTTCAGTTACTTCATTAGAAATAACATCTCACCCAGCCCTGTACTTCCCAGATTGCATTCAAATGCAACCACACAAGACTTCTTTTTGCAAATTCTAAAATAGACACATAAAATAATATTTGTTGGAAAGTACCAAGAGCTTACAAAAAGCACTAGATTAGCACCAATTACACGAATAAAAGATCTTCGAACGCACACATTATCTTTGCACGAGGTAAGAACAGCATACATGAATCAATACACAGGTGGGGATGCATGCAGCAACCTTAGGAGTCAACTTGCAATCTTTGGATCCAAGTTAAAAATCATGTTTTATTCTTTTAAGAATATTTAAAATCCTTCAGATAGGAAAATTACTCCTACTGGGGAAATTCAGACCCTGAAACTGATAAGTTAATAGGAAAGGGTACAAATTCCCCATCAGTCTCATTCAATCAGAGAAAGCCCATCACTCATCCTTCTATGCATTCACACACAGTTTAGATATTCTCTCCTTTTCTTGTTCCCACCCCCTCTTTTCTTCTTCTCCACCTCAAATTCCTTGAAAGAATTTTTTTTTATTTATACCTTGGTCTAAGAAACATGACAGGTTTGATTTGCCACACAGTCTTTTGTATATAGAAATAATCTTAATCCTAAACATGCTATTTACCCTAGCCAAACACTATACCTGAA
This sequence comes from Syrrhaptes paradoxus, assembly GCA_013400615.1. Classification (NCBI taxonomy): domain Eukaryota; kingdom Metazoa; phylum Chordata; class Aves; order Pterocliformes; family Pteroclidae; genus Syrrhaptes; species Syrrhaptes paradoxus. Next base: position 33,586 of record VZTO01003196.1, on the reverse strand, counting down.
AGGACAGTTTTCATCTTCAGTTGGTGTTCAATAACCATGTGAGTGTACGTTCTCATATGCTGCAATTTTTGCATTGTCATCTAATAACTTATGAAAATAAATTACCAAACATATGCAAAATTAGGACAAGAGCTACAATATTTTAGATTATTATTTTCTCAGCATTAGACTTATTAGATTTCAGCATACTGCTATACCCCTGACAGTTCTTACTTTCAAAAGAGCCACTGAAGAACCCTTCAAGGAAATTAAGCAACCTCAACTTGGAGGGTACGGACAAGGTATGGCTGCCATACATGTCATTTGGCATATTAGATTTACAGTAAGAAAATTTATAGTAATAAAGCAGTTTTCAAACAAGACTCACCATTTTATATTGCAATGCAAGCTGTTGTCTTTCACTTTGCCATATAATCCATTGATATTTGTTTCCACTTTTTATCCCAACACATGAAAGTGTTTCCATGAATTTTGTGCAAGCTAGGATTTATGTTAGCTGTAGTGTTTCTTGCAGTGAACGAGCGTGCTAGCACTTGTGGACTTGATCGAAAACTCCTTGAAGGCTGCTTCCAGGACAGGAGTCAGAGCAACACAGAAACTACCCCTCAGAGCTCCCTCCACATTCAAGGTAGTTCTCAGACCAACAGAGGATAGTTTCTTATTGACATATTACTTTAAACAGCAGAATTTCGAGTTATTATGGCCAAGGGAGTTAAAATAGCGACTGGACCTTCTGCTGTCAGAAGCATGGAAGAAATTTTTTCAAATCCTCAGTGACAGGTGAGACAAAATGCTAAGCTATATACAATATAAACTGCAAAGACAAAGAGTGATGATTTCAGGTTAACAAGTTTTTCTGAAACTATATTGGGCACCAAATCACAAATCAAGAGCAAAACCAAAAAACTATTTTTTTTTTCAGATTTGGCCCCAGACACTGAGCTAGAAGCTCAACTTGACTGAATGTCACTCTGTTTACTCAATGTATGCAGAGTACTTCATACAATACAGCATCCCAGTTTTCCTGAATAATACCCAAACTTCTAACTTAGGCATTACTGTCTTGCACTAGATGAGGCCACTACTGCTTAGCACATTTTGATATTGGTTTTATTTGGAAAATGCTAGATTGCAGTTGTCTACTTTCCTTGTATGTTGTCCTGGTTTCAGCTGGGACAGAGTTAACTTTCTTCACAGTAGCTAGTGATAGACTATGTTCTGGGTTTGTGCTGAGGAGAAGCTGATCACACACTGATGGGCAGAGCTGCTACCAGGACAGTCAAGGACTTTTCAGCTTCTCTGCTGTGCCCGTGTCTGCAGGGGCAGGAGAAGCTGGGAGGGAGCACAGCCCCAGTTACTAACCGAGGATTCGATCCTAGGTTTAGGACTGAGACCCAAACTGGTCAATGGTTTATTCCATATCATGCACAACATGGCCAGGATAGAAATGAGGCTCTGTCCAGAAGTTCTCTCTCCAGGTCAGCTCTCTTCGGGTGGTCTCTTGCTCTGGGTTGTCTCCCTCCGGGTTGCCTCTATCTCAGGGCCATCTCAGTCTCTCGGACACTCAGGCTCTTATCTCTGTTCTGGGATTGAGGTTTGTGGACTCTCCCTGCTTCAGGATCATTAGCCAGGAATGAGCCTTGGTCATCAAGTGGTGAGCAGTATCACTCATTTAGATATATTATTGTTATTATCCTCATTATTATTATTTCCAATATTATTCTAGTGTAGTTATTAAATTGTTCTTATCTCAACCCATGAGTCTCTTTTCCCTTTGGCCCTTTAATTCTCTCCCCCATCCCCGGGGAGGTGGGGTGGGAGGGTGAGTGAGTGGTGCTGTAGCATTTTGCTGCCAGCCAGGGTAAAACTACAACGCACATACCCCCAGAGTATTATTACACAAAGGCAGAGACCGAAAATTAAGTGAAACAAGACGTGGCTGCTAGCTCTCTGCTAGCAACACAATTCTTTGCTCCATAAATAAAAAAAAAAAATAAGTGTCCTTTGGTGCAGCTGTCAGGTGGGTCTAAATCCTCTGTTAAAATATCTAATCTGTCTTTGGAGAGAAGTGCTTCAGGAGCAGAGATGCTTGTTTACAAGTGGAAACTTCTTTTAGAGGCATTTCTGTATACAATATGCTTTTCAGCTAAGCAATGGATAAACTCTACTTCACAAAACTTTCCTCTGTTTCAAATAAATTTCAAAAGCCTCGTCTAGATCTGTCCTTTATTCTGGCAATTCACTTCAAAAGAATTTTTATTCTTACCAAAACATTTTGTTAAGGGCCCTTTCTTTCAATGCTCATTTGAAGTAGCTTTTTTTGCTAACTGAAAATCCATTACTGTTTTTTCCCTTGAGACTTGCAAACATTTCTTCTTGGATGCTAGAGACAGTGAAAAGCTATGCTGATTTTTTATTTTTAATCTGTGAAAAACATTCTTTCATCTCCTTTATTTGACAATGGAGAGGAAAAAAAAAAAAAGAAAAAAAAAGAGGACTGAGTCACAACATCCACCATCATGGACTATAAGCCACGAAGTGTCTCTGTAGAGCAGAAACTAGAGGTGCAGTTCTCAAAATGTGCTGCATCATTTTACAGCTCATGTTCTAATCTTAACATTCTCATTTGTCTTCTGATGATATTACCTAAGAGAACATTCCAGCTACTAAAAATAAATGTAATAAACAGAAGTGTAATAAACTGAGAAAACTGTACCCTTGAGCTCTGTAATTTTAAATCCTAGAACCATGCAGTCAACAATTTCAGCTAATGTGCTGTGCAATTTGCTTTGATCAGTTTACAGTACCTGCTGTCTCAAGCACAGCATGGGCATGATACACCATCCTGAGGAACAAACCGATACCTGACTGATGAACAAACAAAGAACCCATTTTGTTTTTTCACATCCAAGCTTCTTTCAGATATGTCATTTATTTTAATTAATGAATTTATTCATTCTAATGAAGATCAGTTTCTGCATGACTTAGCCTTTCATTTCCAGCAAAATATTTTGCTTATTGTGCATTGAACATTTTAAGAACGCCTCACTTAGGTACTGGAGCTTCAGAAACATTTTAGGACAAATTATTCAAGAGAGAAAAAGGAGGGACAAGAATCATTGTCCTCCCTCTAAATACTTTTTCAAAGCCAAAACCTACTGAACTGACATATCATGCAACTTCAGGAGACATCCTAACCTAGCATTTAGTGATATTGAAAACCATCGAGCCATCCTTCCAAACGGAGTATTGAACATAGCAAAAAGTACAGCCATCCTCATTGCACCCAATTAGAAAGGATCCTTAAAGATAATCTGACCAGTAAGAGTCTTATCTCTTTTGTAAAGATAAGACTCTTCAAAAAACTCAGAACATGAAAGCATTATAAACAGCTTTGAGATGTACTTCTCTGACCAAGTGGAGGCAGCAGCTGTGTGCCAGTTAGAACGCCTACTGAACAACTGAGGAATTTTATGCTCTTATGACATTTTAGGAAGTTATATATCTTTAATGCGTATCTTGCCACAGATACAATACCATAAATATATACAACAGATACATTTTTAATCAAAGTCTGCTTTTCTAGCACCAGAAAATTTGTGATTGACAGTCATAGAATCATCATAGAATCACAGAATGGCCTGCGTTGAAAAGGACCATAGTGATCATCTAGTTTCAACCCCCCTGCCATATGCAGGGCCGCCAACCACTAGACCAGGCTGCTCAGAGCCACATCCAGCCTGGCCTTGAATGCCTCCAGGGATGGGGCATCCACCACCTCCCTGGGCAACCTGTTCCAGTGTGCCACCACCCTTTGGGTGAAAAACTTTCTCCTAATCTCTAACCTAAACCTCCCTTGTCTTAATTTAAAACCATTCCCCCTTGTCCTATCACTATCCACCCTCGTAAACAATCACTCCCCTTCCTGTTTATACGCTCCCTTCAAGTACTGGAAGGCCGCAATGAGGTCTCCCCAGAGCCTTCTCTTCATTGTGATGGTCAACAACTACAACAGCCATTAGCAAGAACAGTGCCCTTTATTCTTTAAGATTATACTATACTGTCTATTAGAAACTCTGCACCAGGAACAAGGAGGTCTCAGCTGTGTTGATAATCATATACTGCACTTCTAATAGAAAGGAAGAACAAGATAAGCCCTGTCTGCAGAGTAGCCAAGGGCCTTACCACCAAAAATTATTCTGACAAGAGCAGGAAAATCATATCAAGTCCTTCTGCCAACCAGTGACTACACTTCCAAGAACTCTTCCCCAAAAAATCATATTGCTACTACCAGGAGGACAGTAAGAAAATGCCAATATTTCTATTACCCACAAGACTTCCATTTCCCTTCTCCACCTTCCAGATCAGAATTTGACACTGGCTAACACAGACCTTGTACATAGTCATATGTATGATGATAGGACTCTTTGCATTAACTAGATCCAGTAAGTTGCTGATGACATTCTCCAGTCCTGAACAAGGATTGGCTAACCAGCTTGGATATGCTTGTGCAAGACCAGCAACTTGTGAAAATGATATTTGGCCCTGTCTGTTTTCACGTCTGGCATGGTAAGCCAAATCCTATCTCCACAGAAAAGCATTCTTTAAGGTAGTCAGAGTCAGCACCCAGGGAACAGCTTCAACACAGAAAGCAGAGAAAAGCAGGACAGTAAGCCATGATCTGCCTTTAGTCCATACTTGTCCCTTCCTCTAGTAATTTGTCTCCTGCTGGTGACACAATGATCACAAAAAACTACAAGAAAATTCTGTTCCATAAGACAGGCCACTACTTTTAACAAAATGGATATTTTGAAAGACTACTTACCAGTCAGCTATTAGTTTTCACTTGCAGCCCAATTTCCAAGGGCAAAGCATCTTCCAGGCCCTGTTTCATCTTAATTTAAATCCTAAACTAACAGAGCCCCACTTAATTTCTGTGGCTACTTTAAGAACTGAAACTTGAGAGGTTTCTCCCACTCTTTCTACACAGATACATTTTTACTTATCTTTACCACTCACATAAGAACACAATCAGGGCAATATTCAATTACATCCAAAAGTGGGGTTATTTTAAGAAAAGCTGTGTTTTTTTAATTTAAAACATAAAGCACCTTTAATCTATAGTTATGGCTGTGCTAAGACAGCACAGAAAACAGGAGCTTAGTATAATTCAGATAAGTATTAGACTTAATAGGTTTATTGACAATATGTGAAATAGAACAATTTTTGAGAGATACAAATCCTCAAGCTCCAAGGCCTACCTCGACCAGGAAATGAGAGAAGCTAATAAGTTCATTCCATTATGATCTAGTCTTCAGAATAGGTGTGATCGGAAATGAACACTTGAACACAGGCTTGACCCAGTATGAAATCTTGCCTTTATTTATTTACTTTTACTATAGCTTTACTTACATATAAGCTATCAAGACAAATTCTGACCTAAAAAGCACATGTGTACCTCTTTTGACTTTCAACCTTAACCACTAATTAGTTCATCTTATGTACTTACATACTTCCTTGCACTTGTGTATGTTAAAAGGAAATATTTTATAGAAAATAGACAAGTGCAGAAATGTTTCTGCTTAAGTTCAGAAATCAAAAAGTATAACAGTGTATAGACAATTTGGTGCATACACAAAACATTAATGCAATTAAAGACAAAGCCTGAGCCTTGGAAATAGAAATAAGAATTCTTGTTTTCTTCTTAGAAGAGATACTTGTAGGTCACAGACAGTAGAGGAAGATTCATTACAGAGCCAGGTGTTGTGGTTTAACACTGCACCACACAGCCGTTTCCTCACTTCCATGTGTTGAGATAAGGACAGTTTAATAGGACTGAAAATGAAGGGAAAATAATAATAATTAGAAAAAAAAATTACAAACCAAGGAACGAACAAAGCAGTTGCTCACCACCCACTGAGCAATGCTCAGCCAGTCCCCGAGCAGCTGCTGATGCCCCTTGCCCAATCTCCCTGTTTTTTTTGTTCAGAATATTCAGCATGGAGTCGTACAGTACAGAATATCACTTTGGCCAGTTTCAGTCAGCTGTCCTGGCTGTGTCCCCTCCCAGCTTCTTGTGCACCCCCAGCCTCCTCACTGGCAGGGCAGTATGAGAACCTGAAAAGTCCTTGACTTGCTGTAAACACTGCTCTGCCAGAACTAAAACAGTGCGTCATCAACATTATTCTCATCCTAAATCCAAAACACCATACTATACCAGCTACTAGGAAGAAAATTAACTCTCTCTCAGCTAAACCCAGGCCACCAGGATATATCTTCTTTACTGGTCCCTATTGCTTACCCCAGGATTTCACAAAACATTTTGTTAACCTGACAAAGCCTCGCAGCACTTCCTCTGAAATAAAAAAAGACATTCTTACCCTCACTTAAGGGGTAAACTGAAGCACTGTGAAGTGAAGGCATTTGCTTGTGGAAGGCAATTGGCTGGAAAAGTTGTAGAGTGGTAAGATTTTGCCTTGGATTTGGCATACCTGGATCCAAATTTCTCCTCAATATAGCTACCTAAGTTAAAGAGTGAAAGGTCCGTCAAAGTTCCCATCATATGTGTGCCAGGCACTGGACTTTTAACCAGTAATGCCCTGAGGGCACTGCTGTTGTTTCTGAAAATACTAACCATTACTTATGTCAGAACTGAGGCTGTTCACATTTCTTTCATGCCTAAACCTGAAATACACAGATGAGGTATTTTCTTCAGTGCACCATCTATGAGGGCCAAAATAGTAAGCAAATGCTTACCTAAGAAATACTTAAAGAATTAAGGTCAAACAAAAATACAACGGTATTCACCTGCTTCATGTTAAGGTTTGTCCAGAAGAGGAGCTTTGCCTCTTTATTAGCCTTTACTTGGCATGTAGGAAGTTCAGGTTGGTGCCTCTTCTTCCTCTTATGTTTTCAGAGAAACCAAAGAGCCCTCTTGAGTTTGTAAAAGGAACAACTTATTTCCAATATAAACCACTCTCATACTGGAAGGCTTTTATAGTTCCCCTCTCATACATACTGTCATCATAACAATGGATACCCTCCAGATAGTGCATATATATAAACTCTACAGTTCAGATGCTTAGCTTGGCTGCTCGTCGAAGAGTCAGGAATTTCCCTTTGTGGATCTAGCATTCAGGCTGTGTCTTAGTTCCTCATTTGCACTATAGCATTAATAACACCTCTCTAGTTCACAGTATAACGAATATGTTAAAGATTTGAGGGACACACATATTAGAGAAATTAGGGAAGATGATAAAACAGGGTTGGATTAGGATTTGGCAAAGCACACGCAGACTCCCAGTGATCAAATTTCAACTGTTATCTTACTCTCCCCTTTCCATCTACAAGACAGAAAATCTTATAATTTTCAACAAGGGGGTGAAGGTCAGGAAATCATGAAATGCTCAACCCTAAGAAGCTACCAGGTGCCTGGGCTGCAAAATGCCACAACAAAGTAGTCTTGATCCTGCACTGACTCCAGCAACAGCCTATGTGGTTGGACTTGTAATCAACTCCTCATTTCATGATCAGAAATACACCTCCCACTTTCCTGGCACACCTCCCATGAACTGTTGAAATAGATAGTTCTGAAGAACTGGCACTAGATTTTATGTTTCCATACTGGGAGTTAAGCTTTCTCAGACCTGGCCTTTTAACTCTAAGAAACAAGAAGTCTATGTTTTTGCAATGCATTTGCACAAAGCACCCCTTAATGGCCTGCCAGCCTCCACAATGAACTGGCAGTCCTGTTTGCTTAAGCAGAGAAGCAGGAAGTGCAAGGAGATGAGTGAATATTAATTCATATCTATAACACTGTGGAAACAAGGTAATTTGAAATTTCTAAACCTCACTTCCCAAACAATCTTGTCTTATTCATATTGTCAGGTAATGCTAGCAGACAGAATGTACTAAATGCATAAGGAGCTACAAGCTTTACGTTAAGTATTTCTTCAAAGTTAAGCACAGAGAGATGCACAGTCAAGACTACTCCAGTTCAGCTCCTCCAGACAATGGCAGAAGGCGAAATAATTTCTTACATGGTAGAAACCTGTTATAACCAGAAAACAATGTTATTTAATCTTGTTATTAGGTGGAAATCACAACCAAAACTCACCAAGAAATACAACAACAATGAAAATCAGATTTGATTCCTGATTCGATACCACAAATGCAGCTACAAATAATAAAGGCTGGAATGTCAATGTAAAATCTTATTGTCCGTAGTTTCCAAAATGCAAACTAGATATAATATACTATCTGTGTCGCAGTTACTGTGAAGCTCTTTCTTACTGTCAGATAAAGCACAGCACAGCGACTGTGATGCTGAGTATACTCCATATGTTATATCAGAACACAGCTGCTTCAAGATCAGTTACAACCAAACAATACATCTGCTTTCATTCGGAAAACTGGAGTATGTCCCCCCTGAACTTGAATACATAGTGCTCGGAATGCGGCTGCATTTTCTCTACCAAGTCAGTCCATGTGCTGAATGACTGCATTAATGATGTCCATATATAGTGGTATACACACTAGATACTGGCACACTAATGTTTTGCTGATATTACTGCATTCTGGTACAATTTTCTTGAAAGCCACCTTTAAATACCTATTTATCATACTTTGGTATGAAACAAACAGCTTTTGCACAATTTGAAGATGATGGCAGTATAATAAGCCAGATGAAAGAATAGCCAGATGAAATGAGAACATATTTTTCACTATTTTCAGGCTTCCTTTCCTTTTTAGGTAGGAAGAATAGGACCTAAAACCGCATAACTGGGTAAAAAAAATTATGTCACTGACATGCAATAGGATGCTATTTCATTCACAACCAGTAGCAACTCAATGGACCACTTCACATATAGATGAGTAAAGTCTAAAGTTCTATTAATTTTGCTGTGATTTCATTCACAGTGTGCCTGGTAATGACTCTGAAAAGTTGAGAAAAAATATATATTAACAGCTGTAGAAACATTTGCAGGTCATTTTTCAATTACAGTTTTTTTTAATATGAACAAAAATGCCTTCTGTTAATTAGCATACACTTCTTCTAGAGCGATCCCAAAGACCTATCTGCGAATCAGTGCACAAACAGAAGAAAGTCAGCCACAAGTGGGGCAAAACACATACGATTATTAAGGGGCCATGGTGACCCCAACGTGATACCCGCGAGGTGAATTGGAGGAAAATCCAAATGGGGCTTTATAAAAGGAAGCATCAATCAGAATAAACTTCAAGACTTGATAATCACGACCAGGTGTGCTTGTCTCCCGTCATTATCCACACACCACTTCCATTGAGCACACCTGGCACTGCTTTTAATAAAGGTAGGATCAAGCCTTTAAAAAAAAAAAAAAAAAGAAAAAGGAAAAAGAAAGGCAAGAGAAAAGAGGAGAAGGAGAAGAAGGAGACTGCACAATATTTTTGTTAGGTAGATCCTTAGCCTCAGGGAAATTGTTGGAATTTTTTTGAAGGTGCAGTAGCCATTTAAAAAATAGGAATACTATCTGTATGTCATAATTACAAAAAATTGTTGGGCAAAAGTTTTTGGAAATACATTCTTATTTACTGCATTTAACTTTCTTCATTTCCTTTTCATTATTACCATCACTTTCTCATTACTCTAAAACCATAACTTCCCTTGAAAAGAGCAGGGAATGTACAGAGAAATAAAAAATATATTTGAGTGTGTGTGTGTGCATGTATTTATGGCTGCTATATGCACATAACATTTAGGCTTAGACTCAGACACAACTATTAAAAAAAAGCAAAACAGGCAAAGATAATTTAGACATTAATTCTACTGTTCAAGCACAATAGAATTCCTGAAATCTCAGGAAAGTCTTTATTGAAGTGGGAAACTTTATCAAGCTTCATCCACCTTTTTAGTCAAGGAGTAGATGAGGAAGATCTCCTAGACAACTGCACAGCTTCCCATTGTAGTGCGATGGTGTCTCTTCCACACACATCTGAGAGAACGTGGAGAACTGGCCACCCAGAACTGTGCACCCAGGAGACATTGTCCCTAAGACAACTCACAAAAAGGTTCAGCTGTGATTTCATGAAAGTTCTTTAACTTGAAGGTGATTTCATGAAACAGTTTCAATTTCAGTCTACAGAGGTTCCCAACCACAAAGTGATGACAGAAGTCTAAATGATGAACCAACAAATGCCACTAGTTTAAACACCCAGATTTTCCCAAGTTCTAGGCCTGTGGAGGCTATTTTAGAAGATAAAATTTCAGACAGAAATGATCATTTAAGCGTATTTAAACTTTAAAACACACAGGACTTTTACTCACACAGATAAAATGCTAACTTCTTACATGGTAGCCATCCTTACTTCATTCACACATTCCCAGACTGAGAAGTCTTCTCTAACCTCTGCAGTCTTTGGTTTTAGTCGTATTTAATCCTGCTCTCAACACATCTCCTTCTTTCCTTCCCTTTATTTTTTTTTCCTTTTTTTTCTCTTGGTAGCTCAGCACACCTTCTCTATTGGACTTTTAGATTCCTACATCAACAATTCCATCTCTCCATTTTTGGGAATACTTTCTTACCCCTTAAAACAGTAATTGTTTGCACTTAGTCTAGATACAAATAGTTGGCTTATAGCCATGACATTGTTCCATTTAGGCAACAGCTCTCTGGGTTTCAACAGCCTTCAATGGTCCTCCAGTCTCCAGACTATGTAGCCTATTTTCTGTCTTCTGAATACAAGACATTAGGGGCAAGACAATGGCAAAATAATAATAGTGGAGTGAATTTATAATCTCAAAGAGAAATCTCAAAAAGAATGATGCAGACAAACACACTACTATATCTTTTTGTATTTTTGCTTTATATACTGGAGAAAAAAAGAAGCCAAGACAATTTCAGACTTTTGAAAGCTGTTGCACTTACTACAAAGGTTACATGACAGGACTCATTTATACTTTATTAAATTTCAAGCCCGTTAGAAGATAATAGCTGAGTTATATACCCTCCCCAAATGAGCTACTTGGTGTTGTAATGGAATCAAATATTGCTCACCTCAGGAGCACTAGCAGAGTCAGGATTCTGTGTGAACTTTCTCTTCTAATAATATAGAGAAGAGCGAGATTTTACACAGTGGGCAGAAAAACTAGAGAGAAGAGTGGAGATGGTAAAGCAAAAGAATTAGAGGTAGGACATTCATTCACTGGAGTACAAATACAACTGATCTAGTATCAGAAAGAGTATCAGGTGTTTATCTGTCTCAAATGTTATAAAACACACCTAAAAGAAGCTTTTGCATACTCCTCAGAAGACACTGCAACCAAATTGATCCTTTAGCAGCTATAGCACCTGTGAGTGAAAACCACAGGATGTCCGGTGGAGTCGGGGTTTGAAATAGAGCTGGAACAGTTCAGAAAAGAACAGCTGAGTCTGCTCGGAGCTGTATTAACCCACAAGAGTAGTATGGGGGAAGAGGGGGGAGGAGGAATAGAAAAGGATTAAGAATGAAAATAAAACCAAGACAGTGTTACAGAGTTTAACTCCAAAATGGTGGAATTGGGGGTTAATCCAAACTCCATAGAGAGGAACTGCTTTTCCCTCTGTGTTCCCTGATAATAAATTTAGAAGAGAACTTGTTTAACAGTGGTGTTGTACCCTTTATAACAATTGAATCTGGGTCCTTATTTTAAGCCTTCATTCAGATTGCTCATTAACAGAGAAGCTGGAGAAAGTGAGCTGATCATTTGACCAGATAGCTGGAAATGAGAACTCCTGGATTATGTTTCACCATTTACAGAATCACAGAATCACAGAATGGTTTGGGTTGGAAGGGACCTTAAAGATCATCAGGTTCCAAACCCCCTGCCATGGGCAGGGACACCTCCCACTAGCCCAGGTTGCTCAAAGCCTCATCCAGCCTGGCCTCGAACCCCTCCAGGGATGGGGCATCCACAAGTACTGGATAATCACATGTACCAATTTATGAAAGAGGACACAACACATAATTTGAGAGCATCCAGAATTATCCTATAGCCATACGTAGTTTAAGGATTATGTCTGCTGTCTCTCAGATATATTTGTAAGACAAACACAGGTAAAGTCAAAAAATAAGACAGCGTATACTGCTAACAGTCTTTAGAAGTCAACTTTATTAATAGCTAGAAAATATTAAAGTCCTCAGCTGAAAGCTTCAATAAGAAAACAATTAGTTATTTTCTATCGAATTCTCCAAGAGATGCTGAGCCTGCAGATTTTATCATTGGCATAACTTGAGGGTGGCTTTTAGAACAGATTGTCCTATTTGCTTTCTCATCACAGAGACTATCAAAAGAACCACTGTCATCTAGACAGAGCAGGAATTTCGAGCCTTTAAGGATTGCACTTTGTTCCAGCCCAGAGGTGAATGTGTATTTGAAGATAAAATGATAAATGTTGTACACATAGCCTTTAGGTACCCTCAAGGAATAAATAAAAGTGAGGGATTATTTTGCTTGTCCAAAATGAGCTAAGAAAGATGACCGGTCCCATTTAGAAAATGAGATGTGAACTGAGAGAGGCTTTGGATCATGGGAGTTCTAACGCTTCTGCTGTTACATCCTTTTATGATTGAAGCACTACTGTTTGATGAAGCATTTTCTTCTAAATGACACCATTGAAGACATTAATGAAGGAAGAGACACAGTGAGTTAAATTAACATTTTTAACTTTCAAAAGTTATCCTGATTAATATTAACTAGGACACACCAAGTAGAATAGCCAACACTAAAGAATCTTGAATAACACAATGTTTAGTGCTTGCTTCCGACAGGAAAGCTGGGGAAGGGTTTTTTACAAGGGAGTGTAGTGACAGGATGAGGGCTAATGGATTTAAACTGGAAGAGGGGAGATTTAGAGTAGATGTTAGGAAGAAATGTTTTCCTGTGTGTGTGGTGAGGCAGTGGCCCAGGTTGCCCAGAGAAGCTGTGGATGCCCCATCCCTGGAGGGGTTCAAGGCCAGGCTGGATGAGGCTTTGAGCAACCTGGGCTAGTGGGAGGTGTCCCTGCCCATGGCAGAAGGGTGGGACTGGATGGTCTCTCTAAGGTCCCTTCCCACCCAAACCATCCTGTGATTCTATGAAACTATGATTCTTTGGCTGACTGTGAGGCAAAGAAACGTAAGGAAAATATAACTTTGTTTGTAGCCAGTTAATTTGCACTATGACAAATTTTAGTTACTCTTCCATTCTAACCACCAGCTCTCTCAGCCTGCTCTATAGCTAAAAGTGATGTCATAACATTAAAATGCATTGTTCCTGCTCCCAGACCAAAAAAAAAGAAAAGATTAAAAAGAAAAAAAAGGAAAGAAAATACCAAAGACATATGCAAGTATTCGGAATTATGAAATTATTTGTAGAGGAGAGATCTAAATGTGATCTTCACACAGATATGCACAACTGGTGATCCTCAGAAAACTAGGTTAAATTGAGGAATCATTATGAAACACAGTTCTTGTGAAAGAAGAGGATGTAAAAATGTTATCAGAGACTTTGTCATGACATTTTTCCTTTGACAATGCCATCTCCACAATAACTCCCTTTTCAAGCCTTAACACAGCAGGACATTTTACATAATAATATTAATGGCAACTACTGCAGACGAAGGCTTCCTCTCCAGAGCCTCCCATTTTGTTCAGCAGCTCTTCTACAGTTTTAATCCAGCTGATCAAAGCCCCATGTGTGCAGAATACTACAAGAGGATTATCAGTAGGATCCTATTAGAGTTTCTTTCTGTTCTCTTCTTCTCTTTGCATGACCATCTGCTACCGATCACTAAAAAGTCAAATGACTTTGGTCTTCTCCAAAGGGACACTTTGATAGATTATATCCTCAAATTAGCTTGCCTTCACTCAATTCACTGTCATTCACATCAGCATCACGCTGCTCATTTGGGGCAAAGGTGCTTTTCCAAATGTCTTGTGGACAGGAAAAACATGGCACTACATATGGTTTCTGTCCATGACTGTGCAACTGCTCTGCTGAAAACAGGAGACATTATAAAGATTTTTAAATGGTACTCAAGGAAGAATATAAACAGTGTCCGCATGAGAGGAGAGACACTCTTGAATGCAAAAACACCCAAAAAAACCAAAAAAACCCCAAACTGCTGGAGCTGAAGCTTTAAAAGACTTTTGTAAACTTTTCAATCTCAACTTTCCTAGGAACCAAACAGCTGGTGTGAGGAAATACTTGTCTACACTGAAAAAACATTGTGGAATTTTCTTAATGATTACTAAGTGTTGACTCACTGAAACTACTCATTGGGAGGGCTGGTCCCAAGCAAGCTCTTATTTATCTACAATTGTTATAATGACAGATTTTTAAAGCCTCTGTTCACATACACACACAAAAGCTATTAAGTTTAATTATAAAAATAAACAGGATGAATTTAAAATTCAAATTGAAGTAAGTAGTTAAAACATGTTTCAGAAAACTTATTCTGAATTTTGTTTGGATTAATGGGTTAGAAAAAAAATAGGAAATTTTAATTTTTTTTCCAATTTTAAATAAGGAATTATGTTGAAATTTTGAAAATCGTTATAAAATGGAAGAAAAACATTGTCTAAATGCATCTTCTTTGCCTGGCTTTTTTATAAGCCCCTGATTAAATTTCTACACAGATTCTTAATTGTAATTAATTTTCATTCTATTAATGGCCTCGTTTTTATTTAATGCTTTAAATGGAATTTGATCTTGTTTTCTCACCAACACTTATTTTATATGCATCCTGTGTTGCACCTCATCCAAAATACCTCCAAAGACTGAAAACATATATAAATTTTTAAAGAGCTGACTGAAGTTAATGTCCTTAGATTCTAAACACAGCCCAAACAATTGTAATTGAAAAGCCATAAATGAAAATATTCACCAATAATAAATAACTGGAATAAATATCTATTTGTCCAACTACTGTAACACACAGTCACCTTTAATAGTAGATGCTAGAAAAATGCAGACACCTAGGAAATCATAATGCCTGCTGCCTAGCATTAGCAATTTAAGACCACAGTAATACAGAATGGTAGGGCATATTCATACACACACATTTGCATATATAATTTTTACACTGCTGTTCACACACACATATATGCAATGTTCTAAATACATTGGATAGATCTGTTGACATCACTTTAGAACTTTTATATCCCAGGAATATTCAGATAATCTGGTATTCAAATTTACAGATTATAGTGGACCAACCAATCACTATTTTAACAAACAAAAATCCACCTTGTATTTTTATATTTCAAAATGTTCTCCCATCATATTTTGAAAAAAAACCTAAAGAGGGAATCATTATTTTATTACTTAAAAGCTTTGAGGAGGATCCAATGGAGAGTTCAAACTAAACCCCAAGAATTATTTTACCTATACAAATTTCTAGACCACTTCTACATAATAAATGTCAGTCATATGATATTCTGAAATCCTAGAATATGTCAATGTATTTGATTTGTTGTGTGATTAGACCATTGTCTTTTTAATTTATTGGCTGTTTCTGAACTTCAAGTTGCACTTGGTGCTCATCTGCAGTCCTAATTACTAGGTGTAACCCCACACCTCGATCTGCACACTTCAGTATCTACACACCTGCGGCTACTGACATCCTTTACAAACCTACAGGAAACCTTTTCCCCATTAAACGAGATGGAAGTAAAGGCTGTCCCCATTTTAAGTGAGAAATGAAATTAATAAATTGATGGCAGAATACAAAAGTGCCGTCCATTCAGACCAAAGCCCTCCACACCCACTACACTTACTCAGCTTCACAAATTGCTTTCTCTGCTTAAGTAACCCACAGATTTAATTTTGGTTGGAACATGCAGTTAACACTTGGGTCCTTCACTCACCTACCCACCCCTCTCTGAATACAAGTTTACTAATTTTAGTTTCAAGACTAACCTCTCATTTGAAGCTTGTCTGAGCATTCTACCTAAATGTTAGGTCCATTGTCCACTTAAGGCTACTGCACCTCCATCAAAAACTAGGACATCTTCCAGCTGGGGTACAGTGAAAGAAACTGATCCACAGCTTGTACCCCAGGCCATTCTCACTCCTGACATGACCCTACGGGAGCCTCTTGGAGACATTTATAAGTCAAACCAACTGTTGCCTTCCCAGGCTACAGAACCCCGAGAAATCTCAGCCCAAGGTGAATCGAAACAGTGTACGTTGTATTTCTTTTGTGAAAATAACAATAATCTGCCATTCTGTTATTACCAGCACTTCTGAATTGCCAGGCATGGAGTATATCAAGAGCTGTATAATTTCCTACCTGCCTATTATATGGGCCTTTTCCCTTTTAGCAGGAAGAATCCTCAGGGGAAAGGGAAACTTAGTTCTGCTGCATGAATCAGTTTGAAAACTACAAACATCTAGACTATGCAATTATAGAAGCACAAGATTTTGCACGTACCAGCAGCTGTTGCTGTTTGCATATGCAAATTCTAAATAAGAGCCCCACAAGCACCATTATTATCTGCACTGTCTACGGGGATGAGTGGGTCCTGGGAATACACATGAAGAGACACAGATGTTCTGAGAGTGCAATAGCTTCTCTGAAGCTTTACAGTTTTTCACCTCTCTTTGTTTATGGTGCTTGAAAGTCAATTTTTCGTGTATCAAAGTTCTTCCTTTCAAGTTGGACCTTTATCCTGGGCTCATAGTTTGTACCAAAAAAATCGAGATAATATATTTTGTCTTTACCCAGTTGCCTTTCTCCCAGTGAAGAATTAATATTGTAGAAAGTTTCTTCAGCAGCTTGTAAAACCAGATGCACTGAGAAACCAATCTAACACTGGAAAAAGAAGGGCTTTTTGCACAAAACAATTTCTCAGTGATTTCTGTGAATCTTTGGTAAGGCGGTTTGGCCATCCCTGTAACACAAGGCAAGATTCCACATTGTGCAAAAAAAAAGAAATTGTGCAAAATTCCACAAATATAATGTGCCACAGAAGAAGAACGGAAGAGATCAAAGACGACTGCAATATCTTGCATATCCAGTATAAGAATGAAAGTAAGGAATTCCTTTAAATACAATTTCCAGATCACCCTAGAAAATGGACCTATATCCCCTCGTCCTAAATAAAAGTAGTAAAAAAAATTCCCACAATTAACAAAGGCAACAACAACATAGACAACAAAAACCGTGACAGCCATATTAACGTGCTACCTTGACAGCCATACTAACTTGAACTGAGGAGAGTAAATTTCCTTCTGATCTTAAATATGGAGAAAAATTTAAACCTAAAAATACAAGTAGGATACATAAATGAACCAGTTAGGAGAATTTAATTCCAGTGCAACTTGCTACTGTATTGTCTTCTCTTGGCCTTTAGTTCTAGTCATTTAAAAACTAAATTCTGCAACTGTGAAAGAGAAAGAATAGGAGGAAAAAACTTCCCTGGCTGCACCAAATGACCAAGAAAGCTCTGAAGTTTAAGATTAAGACAAATAACAGTGGAAATTAGAGGCTGCCAAGATGACTTTCAGGACCCTTTAGATATACTGGAACATCAGACATCAATATGCTCACAATTCTTATGCAAGGAATTCTTGGGCATATTTATATAACCACTTTGATAGGCTTATTTCAAGCTTCACCTTAAAACTGTTTAGATGCTTTGACTCCACTCTACTGAGAAATCATTTTAGAACCAAACTTCACATTTTATTGTAGACGTCCTTCAAATCTCTCTAAATTATTTACGACCAGTTAATAATCATTTATACGTTTTTAATATTATTAACATAAGCTTTTTCCCCTTCAGTATGTTTATAGGAAATCTCCTCTCAATTTCAGCTGGACTACACCACACAGGCCACGTGTTGTGGTTTTACACAACACCGCTCACTCACCCTCCCCTCTCCCGAGGATGGGCGAGAGAACGAAAGGTGTAAAGGAAGAAAGAGACTCCTGGGTTAAGAACAATTTAATAACTAAACGGAAAGAATAATGGAAATAATCATAATAATGACAATTATAATAATAGTAATATATACAGATATACAAATGAGTGGTACACAGTGATACTGCTCACCACCCAATGGTGGAAAGCTGAGCCCATTCTCAGCTAATGATCTCGGAGCAGGGAGAGTCCCGAAACCACAATCTCAGAATGGAGATAAGAGCCCAAGTGTCCGAGAGCTGTCCAAGGGAGGGAGACGAGCGTGGGAGAGGGACTGTCTGGAGCGTGATGACCTGGGAAGAGAGTGCACTTCTGGAGAGAGCCTCATCTAGATCCTGGGCATGACGTGCACGGTATGGAATAGACCATTGGCCAGTTTGGGTCTCAGTCCTGAACTTAAGATCGAATCCTAGGCTAGTAATTGGGGCTGTGCTCCCTCCCAGCTTCTCCTGCCCCTGCAGACCCTGGCACAGCAGAGAAGCTGAAAAGTCCTGGACTGTCCTGGCAGCAGCTATAAACATCAGTGTGTGATCAGCTTCTCCTCAGCACAGACCCAAACACAGCCTCTCACTAGCTACTGCGAAGAAAGTTAACTGTGTCTCTGCTGAAACCAGGACTCTCTCTACCCTAAGCATGTTCCAAATCACAGTCTTTTTTCTCAGAATAGCAGCCAAAATGTCACACTACATATTGCTTATTAAACAATGGCACTAATATTACTCTAAGGCTGCTAATAATACTCACTCAATGCCTTCTAGAACCTCCTCCATTTCCCTGCACCCTAATACTGTCAGCAGATAGTCATTCTTTAATCAGTATGTTCAGATTTCCTCCTACTCCAAGCATCTCCTATACTGGTAGATGCTCAGGTTATACTTAAATTCCTAGTCCCTTCATGCCAGACTTTACTATTGGATTTCAATCTAGAGCAATTATTCAAAACATGATCACCCCCTGGTTTTCACTGTATATACAATATATACATACCATATTGAATAATAGAATCAATCTGTGCCTAACAACAGCTCTCACACTTTCAAATACAGAAAGAAATAATTTCTCTTATTTGAAAAGATATTAAATCATCTTTTTGCCTCCAGCTCCGAATCACAAAAAAAAAAAAAAAAATTCAGGTTTTATGTTACTACCATTATTTATCTGTCCTTTAATAACAAGTCATGACCTCATTCTTACCAGGACTACTTGTACATCCATATACATGTATTTATATAAACTTATATATATATATAAAGGCCCACCACATCAACAAACACAATCCTTAGAACATTAAAGGTGGAACACAGTATCTGTTTACCAACTTCCCACGACATTTAAACAGAGTGCCTCCAAATGCTATTTTAAAATTTCAATTACTGGTGAGGAAAACATGCTTTGTAGCATTAAAATGCATCAGAAATTTAAATAATCAAAATAAAATGCATAAAAGATTTTTCTAAACATTATAAAATATTGGTATCATGTTACTGTGTCTGAAAGCAATGTCTTTTTTGTTCTTTTAAGTATCTGGGGGAAGTCATCAAAATATTCTGTATCATTTAGTGAATCTTAGATCATCCATAAATTAGAAATGCCAATAAACATTTTCATAACATTTCAAATGAAAATGAATGTAAACAATATATCTATGGAAAATGCCGAAACAAAAATAAAATACCAAAAGCAACGGTTCCTTTCAAAAGTGCTATTGGGATTAATGACCTTTTTTGATGAAAAAATTCTTTCAAAAGCAATCAGCTCAACAAACATTTAGACTGACTGTGAACTAATCAATCAGTCTGAGTGCACAGAAAAATGACATTCTACATGATTTTGACACAGATGACGTCTATTCATGAACAAAGTAACTCAACGTGCTTAATCCAGCAGATAAGAATGGGGGACTGGCTGCTCTTCAGTCTGGCAAATGCCCAGACAAGAAATATATTGCTATGACATCTATTGAAGAGTCACAGTTAGGAAGTTCTCTGTTCAAAAGTACACAAGCATAAAAACCAAATTTCCACATGATCCGAAAAATCTACAGTTATTTTGTACCAGACTTCCAGTGCACCTCACATCCTCTCCCTACAAATCCGACTCATAATACATAGTTTTTTATTTCTCAAGAATCTTAAGAAATAGAGCATGATTTTTGAATCAAAGTGGGGTGCTGAACACGTGCCAAGCAAGGCAACAAAAGAACTACTTTATCATTTCAGCACTTCAGCCTTCTATTATAATTACATTGGCACCTTTCCTAATGCATAAGAGAGTTTAATTTGCAGCAATGCTATATGGAAGGCATGCTCTACAAACCCTGAATTTTAATGTAAAACATTCTGGATAATTTTCCACACAGTATATGGAAATTAGTGAAGTCCATGCCGTTGGCTGCCTGTAAATCTGAAAATGCCAGAGATCTGCACAAAAAGTTGAGCAATTCAGAAAGTGAATGATTGTCCTGTGGACATAAGAAATTCCTAGTGAGTTAGCATACCATCATGGACGGGAAATGTTTGAACCTGCAGCAAACCTACAGCTTTTTTTTTCAGACACTCAACACCCAATGCTCAAGAGAAGAACTACAGCATAAATAGAAATGCAAGATTCTTCCACCTTCCATACTTACTTCACTGTATTTCAACATCCTAACCACTGGAATATCAAGTCTTGTGGCCAACGGCTTGCCTCACTTGCCTTGATGAGTCTCTGTAGGACCTGGTTTAGCTTTACCCCCTCTTCTTATTAAGACTAGGAGGGCCTGCAGGCGTAAGAGAAAGTTAGCACTTCAAAAGCTGTAATATAATTACATGGCTGTAATCACTCTCAATTTACAATCTCCATACTTTTCTTTCTACCCCTCTGCCCTCATTACACTTGTCTTTACTTTGCTTACTAGACTATCTCACTTCTCTCCATCATAGTTATCACCTATGTTACAAAATATATGATAGTCCTATGAGGCAGAACATACCCTAACACGGAGGACACATACAGGACCAAAATTCTAATTCTATTCTAGCACCCTAGTTTAGATCACCCTAGAGTTAATAAGAGTTATTAACACGCCTCCCAGGGAAGTGGTGGAGTCACCATCCCTGGAGGGGTTCAAGAAACGTGTAGATGTGGTGCTTCGGGACATGGGTTAGTGGGTTGGGTGGTGTTGGGTTGACGGTTGGACTTGATGATCCTTGAGGTCTTTTCCACCTTAATGATTCTATTCTATTCTATCCTATCAACAGGGCAGCTGATGCAATAACAGATAATTTGCAAAACAGTAGAAAGTTATATAAAACTGAATCTAGTAGTCTTCTGGAAATAAATTATTGCACTGCATCCCAGATACAACAACTTGCCTCTTGTTTCAGCCTCCAGTTGCCCTGTCAGCATAGCCTCTCTGCCCACACCAGATAGTCCTGCTATGCACATTCCTTCCAAGCTGCCACACCAGCAGTTTTGCAAAACAGTTTATCTCCCCAGTTTTCAATGGGCTGCAGCATTTAGGAAATCCATCTTGACAGGAGGTGACATGACAGTTCTGTCTCCAGAAATGGCAGGTCAGTGGAGTAGCTTGTTTCATCACTCTTAGTTCCCAAAGCAATGCTTTTCACTAGCAACCCCCAAAATCACAACTACATGCACAGCAGAGATACAACCCTCCTGTAATTCTTTTCATCCTAAACAAAACTCATTCCTGAAAGATGAACCAATGTGCACAGCAGATAATGGGTGTGATGCTTCAGCTGCCTTATGGCCTGTTAAAGTCCAGCCTGATGGAACAGTCTTATCATTCCACAGACACATTTTTAAATATTTCCTCAAAAAAGGAAAAAAAAAAGATTTTTTTTTCTTGTAGTCGTTTTTGTTGCTTGGGTTTTATTTTCTTCTTCTGCGTGGAAGAACCAGCATTTTAGCAAAACAAGGCAGCAGGAAAAGGATGGTACTGAAACGTGTATATGTCTGGATTTAAAAGAAAGCAAAGGAGAGGTTATCAGCTTGGATATGCCATGCTTTATCTCATCATTGCTAGATGTGAGCAATGAAAACAGAATTGATGTTCCATAGTGAAAGCAGAAGTGACAGTAATGCCCAGGAATGGACTTTTACACAAAGAACTCACTGGAAAAGCTCAAATGTCAAGTGTAACAGAAGTTTACATTACTTCAGGTTTCTGGCTTTTGCCCCATGCTTCCTTTTCTTTTTCTATCCATACAAACATAGACAGTAACACAATTTACAATCAGGTTTTACCAGAGCATTTAACTTGTAGTGATAATCCACACAGTGAATCAGCAGGATCCCCAATGTGTGTGAAAACTCCCTGAAGTTAAAGAAAAGAATTATTATTCTGTCACCTTCGAGACTGGACAGACTGTAGCCCAGGTAAAATTCAATTACACCTAACATTTGTTAATGCTACTCGCCTGAACTAGAAAGGGGGTAAATTCCAAAATAGTTGCCTACTCCCTGCTGGAAGGGAATTGTTATTTAAAGCTTCACTGGATCCCTGCAGCAAAGACCTTCCTCAGTTTCCCCAAACGTTTCATAGGCATCCCCATCTGCTTTAGTGCTTTGTGTTTCTTTACAAGACACATCAACATCTTTTAAAAAACTGGAACTTGTAAATGACGCAGTAGATCGCAACACAGAGAATATGTCTGGAAGCAAACAGGTTTTCAGAATGAAACTAGAAAGAAAGAACAGGATTCTCCAGAAGCTGAATTCTGCCTGTGTACTACATGTGTCTGTGTAACTGCAGTTAGGTTGGTGGACTTGCAGCCTGTCAGATCCAGCAGAATTTAATCCTTTGTTTATAAATTCCTATGACCTATTAGGAATCACGAGCCTGATTTTCAGAGATACGGAGCCTGTCTCGTCCATTTACTTTACCTGGAGATGTGTGTGCTCTCTCAGCTCTCCTGGAAATCAAAACCATGTCTCTTTATATGATATTAATGGCCAGATTCTCAGCCTCCAGAGGAGATACACTGAGATATTAGCTGAGACTATTTCTCTCATACTGTGTTTGTGGGTACTACAGCCTCTCTGCTTACACTAAAATACTTAGAATTAAGAAAAATAAGAAAGATAGGGATAAGATAGATAAATAAGATAAATTAGACAGTAAGAAAAAAAGTGATGTTACTTCCAAGCTCTGTCTTGAGGCAAAATGTTATTAAGTTGCTGAAAAAATAAAGTAAAGCAAACCCAGGCTATTACTATATTAGAAAGAGTGTTGTTCTGGCAAGGACTTCTTTGCAAAGCTCAAACTGAAAGTGTGCAGCGTGTGTAAATCATTCTTTCATTTCACAGACAAAAACTAAAGTAGAATGGCTGCCTTCTGACACATTTCAGACCTATGACTACGACATAGCCATTACATCATTTGTTGATAATGGAACATAACATATAAAATCACTTTTCTAGAAAGATGGCTATACTTACCATTGGGGGAAAAAGAAAAAAAAAGTTCACAATGTTTGATAAATAAATAATCTCCAAGTTCTTTTATCTATCAGAGTGTCCCTGTGATCCATGGCACTAGCGGCATATTACTGACTCCAGCCGGGTACGCACATCTGCCTAAATGCCATCCATGCACTTGAACCCTTTGTTCCTGTAAGTACGAACAGCCCTGAAGAGAGCAAAGGCAGCTCCTTTCCCTGCTCCCAGACATAAGGAGTGGATGGCACTGGAAGCACCTCCTTTTCCAAGGAAATAGAAAAGAAAAAGCATTGGTTTTGCTTACAGCTTCCCTGTTAAGTCAGGCGTAATTAACCGATGCCACAGACCTGAGATTTTGGAAGGGATTGTTTAGTTGTTCTGGGTTCAGCTGAGACAGTTAACTTTTCTTCATAATAGCTACCAAGAGGCTGTTATTTGGATTTGTGCTGAGAAGAAAGCTGATAATAGTTGTGTTTATGCTTGGTGCCAGGAGAGCCCAAGGTTTTTCAGGAGAAGCTGGGAGGGAGCACAGCTCCAGCTACTAACCTAGGATTAGATCCTAGGTTCAGGACTGAGACCCAAATTAGCTAATGGTCTATTCTATAACGTATACATCATGCCCAGTATATACGTGAGGGCCATCTGGAAGCTTGTCCCTTTTTGTTCCAGGTCCCATTTTGCTCCAGGTCGGCTCCCTCAGGGTGGTCCCTCTCCCAGGGCCTTCTCCCTCCCTCAGTCAGCTCTCGGTCTGGGATGCTCGGACTATTATCTCTGTTCCATGAGTGCAGTT
This sequence comes from Syrrhaptes paradoxus, assembly GCA_013400615.1. Taxonomy (NCBI): domain Eukaryota; kingdom Metazoa; phylum Chordata; class Aves; order Pterocliformes; family Pteroclidae; genus Syrrhaptes; species Syrrhaptes paradoxus. The sequence continues at coordinate 9,426 of VZTO01003196.1, read as the reverse complement.
TCAGGACTCTCCCTGCTCCAGGATCGTTAGATGGGAATGGGCTGAGCCTTGGTCATCGGATGGGGGGGCAGTATCACTGTGTATCCCTCATTTGTATATTTGTATATAGTATTATTTTCAATATTATTGTAGCTTAGTTATTAGGTTGTTCTTATCTCTAGCCATGGGTCTTTTTTCCCTTTACCCCTTTAATTCTCTCCCCCCTCCCCAGGAGGGGGGAGGGTGAGCGAACAGGTTGTATGGGGTTGCCTCCCAAGAAGAATGTTTTCCTGTCTCACAAGGTTTGATTATACATAGTCATTTTTGCCTTTTGAGTTACAGAGGTTTTCAGTACTTAGCTTCACTTTTTGACTTATGAATACTTGTCTCAGAAAAATACGATGTGATGTGGAAACAGTGAATATTGTCCTTTGAATATCGACAGAGGTTTTCTGGCATCTGATAATGAGGTGACATGATTGATTGCAAGAGACTATTAGGACAGGCAATTTTGATGCAATGTACTTTCATCTCAAGCTGATAGTTTGGGAGATTCCCCACTGAATCCCAAGGGACACTATTTTGTACATGTGACCATCTACAAAAGTTATTCCTCCATTTGTAAGAATTTTATAGCCCCTAAAACATAACGACACTGTATTCTAGAAATATGAAGTTTTGGTTGTGTAGGTTGGAATTCTCAATCCCAGTTCAGATTTATTGTTCTTGCTTCTGCAAATGAGACAGATGCAGACAAAAACTCCTGTCAAAGCTATGCCAGGAAAAGCTTCTTCTCCTGCACTTCAGAACATGAGTGTGCTTGTGTATTGGTGTCAGATTTGTTTTCATCGGTCAGACATTCACTTATTCCACTAGAGTGGTTCTGCACGGGCACAGAGGAGCTGTGTGTGGCAATGACATATGGAGCATCTCTGTACAAAGCACGCTTTTAGACTGAGTATCTATATTTCACTGAAGGAGAAAGACAGGATGTAGACTTTTATTCTTTCCTTCACTTTATATTCCTCATCAGCAGAATAAATCTCACTTTGGCAAGTCTGTAGAACACTTAAAGAAAGATGTAAGAAAGATGATACAGAATTAGAAGAATTCCATGTTGGACTAACCAATTCTGAATTCTCCATCTTTTCTCTGCTAGATCTTTCTCTCTCTCATCCATGAAGAGTGAACGAGAGTTCTCAACTTTCAGAGAGGTAACTGCCTCGACTTGCTAACGAACACACTCTGTATTTCCCAGCTCCTCTAGAAACAGCTGCTGGTTGTTACAGATTTTAGTTTCAACTGAACACTCTTCCCCCTAGCTTCTAAAATTATATTCAAGTATTATGAGTAACCAGTAACTAGACACCAGAATCCTTTTACTTTGCAATTATGCAGGTCCTATACCCGCTATCATCCACCACTAATATCCCTATATCACTTATTTAACACCTAGCTTCTAGACGTGTCCAATCTCTCTTCATTTTCCCATTTAATCTGATTTCACTCCCCTACAGTGCATGTTTATATTCAGATACATTTAAACTGTCTGAATCAGCTCGGATAATTTCTGTTGGGTACCACCTATCTAATTTACCTCACACAGACATAAAATGAAATGACTGTATTTTAACTACGTAAACCAACAAAAAAAAAAAAAAAAAGACCACAAAAAAACATACCACAAGCATTAAAATATACTTCCAGTCTGGTTACTTCGGTGTTTTATAAATAGATTTTTTTCATAAGCTATATGAAATTATAAAACTCCTTGTTAAAGGGTTTAACAATTTTGTTCTCATGTTACAGAGTTTAGAACTAAATTAATCTCAGAAATGGTTTAACCCTTTTCAGGTCTGCAAAGCTAGCAATCTTAACAACCTCAGCCTACAGACTTGAGATAATAGCCGTTCTCAGCACGGATATACATACAGCCATGCGAGTCTTACCAGTTGGTTTTTAGTGCTGTTTCAGTTGATGATTCATTTATTCCGTAGGTAGAAATAAGTATAGCTAATGAGATCACAGAAACCTTCTGACAGCTTTGATGTGAATACAATCCCTATATTAAGAGCAGTGTGTGGAGGAGTAAAGGGGGGGATGTTCTCACTTGTTATTTGAAATAAGTTTGGTGGATCTCAGCACAGTGCATAAGAGACTGATGTGCAGAAAAATTGCTGTCAACAGTCAAACTAAAACTGGAACCATTCTTGGCAATAGTACCAAAAAATAATGACTAAACAGGCACTGCAATGCATTTGCTGAAGGAAAAGTGTCCTGGGAAACTTCATGTCAATCCCATCTGCGCAATGAAACCACAGTCAAACCAAAATTTTTAATTAAAAATAATTTTAGTTTTTAAAATGTATGGAGTAAATTTTCAGATGGCTTAAATCTGTGCTTAAATCTACTGACTTCTGAAAAGCTATGCTGAATTTCAGAAGCTTAAACTTAATCTCTGGTTTTTCAGAACTTTTCATTACATTCCTTAAAAAATACTTTTAGTTACCTATCACCTTGTCATGGCCTAAAGGCCATCAACAGCCTCTTGCTAAAAACCTCGTGGGCTGAGGCAAGGACAAGGGAGGGGTCACTCACCACTTACGGTCATGGGCAGGAAACCGACAAGACTTGGGAAAACACAAAAACAATGTAGTCCCTTAACAATCAAAACCTGACCAAGATAATGCAAAAGAGAACTACATCTTACAAAAGCACCTCTCCCCCACTCCTCCCTTCTTCCTGGGCCCAAAGGCTTTGTTCCCCATTTCTCTGCCTTCTCCCCCCCCAGCAGCACAGGGGGCAGGGATGGGGGTTGCGGTCAGTCCATCCCGCGTTGTCTCTGCCGCTCCTTCCTCCTCAGGGGAGGGCTCCTCACAGTCTCCCCTGCTCCAGCGTGGGGTCCCTCTCACGGGAGAGTCCTGCACACACTGCTCCAACCTGAGTCCTTCCCATGGGCCGCAGTTCTCCACAACTGCTCCAGCGTGGGTCCCTCCCACAGAGTCACGGCCTCCTTCGGGCACAGTCACTTCTTCCAGCGCGGGGTCCTCCACGGCTCCATCTCCATGAGCTGCAGGCGAGCTCTGCTCAGGTGCCATGGGCTGCACGGGGACATTGTGCCTCACCGTGCTCCTCACCACGGGCTGCAGGGGAATCTCTGCTCCAGCACCTCCTCCCTCTCCTTCCTCTTCCCTGCCCTTCGTGTCTGCGCAGTTGTCTCTCCCACAGCCCGCTCCTCTCTCCGCCGCAGGTTCTTTCGCTGGCTCCTGAGGAACTCCTGGCTCTCAGGTGCTGTGCTGGCTGGGCCATGGCGGAGGCTGGGCAGGCAGACGGGTGGGCAGGCAGCGGCTGCCAGATAGACAGGCTGGGCCAGGCCAGGCCCTGCCTGGGGCTGCCCCCCTGCTCCCTGCGCTGTGCCCCCTCTTCACTCTGTCATTCCCAGAGGCGCTGGTGGCTCAGCCCTGGCCAGAGGCGGGTCCAGCCTGCAGCTGGGGAGACTTCCAGCAGCTTCTCACAGGGGCCATCTCGGCAGTACCCTCTCCTGCTACCAGAACAGACTCGGAGCTGGGGAACTTGAGCAGTTACTGCCAGGAGCCGTCACTGTGACCCATCCCCTGCTAACAAACACACCCCCGACACAAACCACACAACACACCGTAACTTTCTATCTGTTTCTGCATGGCTGTGCCAGTCGTGTGGTGTTTTTCCCTCAGAGCAGGCAATAGGAAGGATTCCACCAAGCAAACGGATAGGGAAGAAGGTGGTGAATTTTGCTTGGGTCACCTGCAGTGGGATTTATTTCACCTGACTTCAGCTGTACAGAAGTCAGAGAGTTAGTCTAAACCCTAGGCAGCCTTAATACTTATTTGTCAAGCACAGGTTCCTCTCCAGAGGGACATTAAATCCCTCAAAGACACTATTTCTCTCCTGTCCACAGACAGCAAAGTCCGGGTACGGGTGCTGCTGAGCAATCCCCATGTCTGTGGAAGGAGCTGTGAAGCCAACATCACAGGGTCACTCAGTGGTCCAGCTGCATCTCCAGGCTGAGGCCCATCATTTAACAGGGAACTGAGAAGCCCTAAGAAGCTGTTATTATCCTCCACCTATGAACCTGGCCATCAGGTCTAGGGAGGGGATTCTCCCCCTCTGCTCTGCTCTTGTGAGACCTTGCCTGGGGTGCTGCATTCAGCTCTGGAGTCCTCAACTCAAGAAGGATGTTGAGCTGTTGGAGAGCACCCAGAGGAGGCCACGACGATGGTCAGAGGTTTGCAGCGCCTCCCCTGTGAGGACAGGCTGAGAGAGTTGGGGTTGTTCAGCCTGGAGAAGAGAAGGCTCTGGGGAGACCTTATAGCACCTTCCAGTGCTGAAAGGGGGCTACGGGAAAGATGGGGAGGGACTTTTTAGAAGGACATGTAGCAACAGAATGAGGGGTAATGATTCTAAACCAGAAGAGGGTAGATTTAGAATAGATATAAGGAAGAAATTCTTTCCTGTGAGGGTGGTGAGGCAGTGGCCCAGGTTGCCCAGAGAAGCTGTGGCTGCCCCATCCCTGTAGGGGTTCAAGGCCAGGCTGAATGAGGCTTTGAGCAACCAGGGCTAGTGGAAGTGTCCCTGCCCATGGCAGCAGGGTGGAACCAGATGATTTCTATGGTCCCTTCCAACCCAAACCATTCTATGATTCTATGAACTACTCTGCTAATGCTAGTTTTTCTGATGCATGCAATATACGTCTTCCAGCTCTCAGTTATATTAAGATTTTGGCACCGTAGGTCACAGGATCAGAAAACTTGTCATCCCTGCTGTAGAAGAAGGGAGTTTTTCAAAACATATGTTTTGTGTTACTACCATCTTCCACCACAAAACAACAGAGCAGCACTACTGCTGCATGGAAGCTCCTCCTTATACCTGAAAGCAAAGGAGGCTAAAGGTTGAAAAAAGTATTACACAGTTGTACTCTCCACACTCTTCAAAAAAAAACCCAGTAACAACATGAACATTTTAATGTGGTGCACACTTTCTGTAAATTGAGTGGCATTAGAGCAATTTTCTTTCTCAAAGCTGATCCCCCTGCCATCTTTCTACAGAGTAGAACTGGAGAAAGAGGAGAAATTAGGTTTTCTTTGGTGCAGAACCTAGGAATTTCTAAAATCATCATTCATTTTTCTTTATCTCTACACAAGAAAAATAAGTCAAAAAAATATCAGCAGCATGAAGTTTGGAGGAGGAAACCTTCTAAACTCTCTGGAATGACAGAAATGGGCACAGGATTGAAGACACCTTGCACAAATGAAACAGACAGACTGAGCAGCCCCAGACAAGATGCTACTACACTTGCCTCCCCTTTCCTTACATTTGGATCCACTTTGACAGCACGACATCTAAAAGCCATTATTACAGTCCACACCATGACATAACATGCAGTTTTGATCTCTTCCTCTCATGTTTTGGCTTTTGCTTTAGAACACCCTGATTCTTTATTAATCTAAATATAGGAACTTTACACTATCAATCAGCTGCAAAATAATTCAGTGAAACTTGAGTAAACTTGGCCTGGGATAGGAGATCTGACCTGCATTTATGGGGGAAGGGAGGGGTGTGGGGAGGAGAGGCTAAACCTGCAGTTTTCAGAAACTGTAGTAGTCTTAAAAATTGCATTCATCTGACTTGCAAAGATTTAAAAGCATTTTGGAAGTACAGGTTGTTTATTTAAGACAAATGTACAGGTGCCATAAAGCCAATCCTTCATTTACACCTACGCAATGTTTACATATCTAACACACAAATGCAAAAGCTGACCGAAATCATTCCCTTCTTCCTCATGATTATACCTGCTTGTTCCTCTGAAAGGAGCAGTAACATTAAAAAACTGTTGCAGGCTGACAGAGCCCCCTAGTAATTACACGTTGTTTTGCAGCCAGTCCTTATTTCCTTGCATCAGTGGAGGCTAGAGGATTCAAGGCACTCTAATTCAATGACAGGGCAGTTCCTCAATGCAATAAAAAGATAATAAATAAAGAGTACTGACTTGGCTCCACCTGGAGAATTGTCTAATCTGCCTGAGTAATTCCTGAAGTGAAACTACTGGAAAGAAGCGTGCTGCTAATTCAAAAAAAAAAAAATCCTTCCAACAGTGAACTAACGTGCTCAAAGCTTATTCTTCATTTTTCCTACATTTCCCAGTTCAGCTCAAGCTGACTGTGCTTCAACCAGTCTCCAAAACCTCAAGAATTCAGTGAAACAAGCTACGAGGAGTCAAAGAATTCCCTACCTGCCCTGTCTCAGTATCAAGCATTTAATGGATTAATGAAGCTGAACAGCAGAGGATGAAGAATGCTGCAAGGGTGTTCCTCACAAATCGGAGATCTGGTTTGACTGAGCACAACCTGAAGCTAGTGATGCTAGTAAAGGTCCTCCCCTAAAAAGAAATCAACAAAAACCACGAGTCTACTGATTCTTTGAGCTCTCTGGGAATCTGACAACAAAAATACCATTTGCTATTAAATCACATTTTCAAAAGCATTTACTCTGAGCCTAACCATCTCCTTACAAACTGAAATCAAGTTGTAGCTGTTAGAAGTTAGTAAGCTCTAGGTACAGAGGTCCCCACACATTAATGTCTCCTAGTGTAAAAATAGAGTATTTTAAAGAGCAGAAGATCTAACAAAAAAAAAATCCCATTCTAATCACAAGTAAATAAGTAAATAGAGAAAATGTTAATAAGCCAGAGTTATTTCTTCTAAATATGCATTTAAAATCAATACCAAAAGAGGAAAGACTTTCTTCATGGAAAACAGGAGTTTCATAAACTGCAGACTCCACCTGACCTGAGCAAGAGCCTGCTCATCAGGAGTTGGACCAATTCCACACACTCTCGTCATAAATCACATTCATCTGGTGTGAAGGACAGATGACAAGAACAAGGAGCTGTATTAACTCAAATGGGAGTTAATATAGTGCTGCATTGGACAAAACTACAGTTAAATGGCTTTCCCTTATTCTCTGCCACTTGCTGTTTGGCTTTTTTATTGTTTAGTTATATAAAGTATGCACTTTACTAGATCTATAGTCTCATATAATTGCTGGGATAATCTCATGAGTCATCTTCCCAGTCATATTGGCAGGATTCCAGAAAAAGCACTATAATAAACGTTATAGTTTGAGCTTCCCTATTTATTTTTTACAAACCTGTTTACAAAGCTAAGCTTCTTACAGCCCAAACGTGTAAAGCTACAAGCAGCCAAGAATTTCCTGGTAATGCAATTGCTAAAAAATCAGAGGCTCATCTAATGCCATCAGCTAGTGCTAATACAGAATCCGAACCATACTGAGTACAAGGAACTCTTACTTGCCAAGGAATAGAAGGAACCAGATTAATAGTAATACTAAAGTAAAATACAACACTGCGTATTGTTAGCAGCGGGAAATACAGAAAATTATATTCTTAGGTTTCTCAAGTAATGTAGTGACAGATTGTTTAGACATAAAAAGTGCAGTGGATTAAAAGTTTACATCTGGAAACAGGATGAATAGATTAGTGGGTAATAAAATATTCCTATAAAATTAGAACCTGGCATTTTTACAGACATACAGAACTCATTAAATTTTATTCACTAATTTGTTACTTTGTTATTAAATTTTGTTGTTATCTATCTACCTACTAAAAAACCCTGAAGTTTTCATTTAAACTGATTCATGTAATGCTAAAATTCATCATGAATGGAGAGGTGAGTTATACTGGAATATCAACAAACTATATAGACAGATTCTGTTTTGAAAGGAAAGTATTGTTAAGCTTACGTATCATGGAGTCATCAAATTCCCCAAATCAAGGCAGCCTGCATAATGTGTGCAAAAATTAGAAATACAAAAATCACCATGAATAATAATACTGATAGTAAATGCTATTACAGCTACAGTAACAAGTTGTTCCCATAGTGCAGGTGCAGATGAGAGTTGCATTGTGTTAGCTTCTTACAACTACAGAGGAACTGGATAGTAAACACCAAGGAACAAGAACAGAGCAATACAGCAGACAAAGAGCGAGAGGCTACTGATCTAGAGAAGTGTTGATCTCAATATACTAGCAGTTTGCACGCAATAGAAAACTACAACAGGTACCCTGAAAAGAAAAGCTGTGAAGAGAAATTTTAAAGAAGTCAGCTGTGAAGACATTTGTGGGGAACTCATTGCGAGTATAAAGGTTGGTCTGGGAGAAAAAAAAAAAATCATGCTTACAAAAAAGTTATATTTGCAAAAGTAGCGGATTATAGTTGCTAAGGCAGGGGTAAATATTTTCAAGCACAGACAAGCTGATATTTAACAAAGAAACAGACTATAGTCACTGAATTCCAAATAAAGGTATGGCAAATCAAATAATTTGCCAGCATTATTATCATTTGCATCCTTCAAATTTTGTTTGGTTTTTTTTCCGGAAATCTCTGCATACCACAAACGTGAACAGGAACATTCTCCTACTTCTCTATATAAACGCATGAGCTACACATCAATTCATACGTATTTTTCCAAAATCACTTATAACAGAGAAGTTAGTAGGTCAATAAGTGTTAGATTGGCAAAGGTGGGAACTGAAAATCTGTATTTCTCCATGTACAGGATAGTTAATGGTCATGCTAACTTCTGCCTATGTATCTTAATGCTTACCAGGTTGCATAAACAACATGACTTTAGTTCCATTCCTACCTTCTCAACATACTCCTAAAAGCTAAGTGCATGCCAACTTGTTCAGAAAAATTACTTTTGTCATATGAACATCCACCATTCAGAACCTGGAGTGATCACCATTAACATTTTAAAAAAAAACCCCAACAAAACAAAACCACCAAAAAAACCAAACAGAATTTATTTTCATAATTCTTTATATGAAATTAAAAGGATAATCTAGAAGGGAAAAGGTAAGCTTCTGATTACTGGAGAGTTCAACCAATCATTTGTTAACACAACATTCTTAAACTCGGGATTATTTAAAATGTACTTTTCTAGAAATATATTTTATTTATCTGTAGCACTATCTGTATGTGAAAATAGGAACTCAACTCCTGAATTCTTAGTGCCTTAGCTTCTATTGACTTTGAATTCGCAGGAAGTCAACAGGGCTGGAAATCAGGTCAATGGGGCAAAAGTAAACCTCCCAAAACTAATATATATCCTCCTAGAAGAAGCAATCACTGGCTCAAGCTAGGAAGAAGTTCTTTCCCTACTTCGCTCACAAGCCTTTATATTCCCTAGTCCAATCTGAATCCCTTTTTACAGTTCAAGAAATACATGAGCCTACAGAGGTTCCACTGACCCAACAGACTCTAAAAAAAAAAATCCCTGATGATATCTTGACATTTGCTATCACTTGTGACCTTTATTTTCTAAGAAGGATTATGATTACCTCCTTGCATCATACATTACCCTACTGGATATCACCAGCCATATGCCAGC
>VZTO01003195.1:88477-146461 GCA_013400615.1 Syrrhaptes paradoxus | reverse complement strand
AGCTTCTCATCCACCAATACCCCCAAGTCCTTCTCCTCAGAGCTGCTCTCTATCCATTCTCTGCCCAGCCTGTATTTGTGCTTGGGATTGCCTCGACCCACGTGCAGGACCTTGCACTTGGCCTTGTTAAATTTCATGAGGTTTGCATGGTCCCACCTCTCCAGCCTGTCCAGGTCCCTCTGGGTGGCATCCCTTCCCTCCAGCGTGTCCACCACACCACACAGCTTGGTGTCATCAGCAAAATACAGCTGATTATGTGTTTCTTGCTGCAAGCTGCAGCAAAATACCTGCATGACATTATAAGCTGTGATAAGCATATTGCTTCCTTACGACTAGCTTCCTTTTAGTCTCAGCCTGCTTAGTGCTGTCACTGCTTGACCAGAGTTAGACTGGACTCCAGAAGCTCCATACCTTAGTTACCTGATACAAAATAAAGTATTATACACTTCTTTGACCATTGAAATTCAATGCGTTTGTGAAGTTACTTGGTATTTTGCAGTTGCCTGATAAACTTTTCTATCCCAAAAAATATAATAGCACAAGTCAGCTGGCTCAATATGAGGAACACTTTTACTTGCACTGTAAAGGTAATTCAATATAACCAGTTACATGTTGCCAGAGTTCTTCTTAGGGATTTTATCTAAACAAAAAAGTTCACGATTAATAAATTATACAATTAGTTTCAGATAGGTACTCAACCTCATAGAAATAGCTTGTTTTGGTTTAAATGAAACTTAAGTGAAATTAGCTAAATCAAGAGAAGTTGCTTTACTTTCAGGATAAAAGTACCATACATGTTCTTCTGCCACCCAAATTTATGTAAGTATAATTCTCATTTAGAAAAGCTCCTGGAATAGTAACTCATACCTGAATCAAGCAAGTGCAAACAAGCATAGAGAGTTACCCTTTAGCCTGAGAGATAAGAATGCATTCACTGAATTTGCAATAATGCAGTATTACAGTAGGGACAGTGTTAGATTTAACAGGCCAGTAAGGCTTAAATATCAGGTTTCAAAGGTACGTATACAAGGGTGATTTCCTAGTCCCGTCTCTCACTTCCAGAAATGCAAGTTCTGCAGATACACTCAAGCCTGCTTGTTGAGGGAACAATATTACAGCCACGCTACACAAAAGCTAATGATATGGAAGAAACTCCGGAGCCATTGCTCCCCACGGTTAAGCACACATGAACATGAGCTGTTGGAGTCCAAGGCCAGTTCTAAGGCAGAAAAGAGTATATAATAACAAAGCATTAGTGGAAGAGGTGACTATTCCATTTTAATATGTAGCTATATACAGAGGTGATTTTACAACATAATAGAGATATTTTCATACCTTCCTGTAATTGCTTGTTGCTGTTACTGGATGACTTTTAGCTTTATTTCACACTTTCTCTGCACCATTATACTAGCATTAGCTTGTTCTTTCACACAGTATTTATGTTGTACCTTAGCTCATGTTTATTCAGTAAGTGACATGAAAAAAGCAGCAATAAGGACCTTTTAAACAGAATAATAACTTTCAGCTTCAGCATTTACAGCCAGCATTGCACTAGAAAGTATTACTGTTTCTTACATCTCTCCTAAAGCATGTAGACTCTAAAAGCTCAGTGAATACTTATGCAAACAGTGAATGAGAAATCTATATAGGTAAGAGTTTAAACCTTTATTTTTCTTATCAAAAAGTGATCAAGACAGTATTCTCAGATCCTGAGTACCCCCCTCCTCCCCCCAACCCTGGTAAAAGCCAAGCAGAGTGTTTTAAAAATAACTTAAATGAAGGATTTACAGCACCTTTGTTGTTTTTTTTTTTTGGTCCCTCTAGCAGCTGCTATAGAAAAATAGCATTCTTATATACCACAGAAATCATGACTAGGTCACTTTCCTTCTCTCTCTTGCATAATCTAGAAGCAGAAAAATACAACTAAAAAACTTACCATCACCTAGCTCATTACTTACCCAAACTGTGCAAGCCTAACTCAGCTACATACAGCCATCATTTTAGCAAAACTCAATAATTAATCAAGTTAACAAAATACAAAAACTACAACCAAAAAAACCTTTAAAGAGCAAAGAAAATTGTTCACCTAACAATTAATGTCTCCTCATTAAAGGCCAGAGAGCCTTTTAAACTACCTCATTCCTGACCAAACACTTAGAAAAAACAAATTTAACCTAGAGATACACACAAAAGCTTTTCATTAGTTTGCCCCTTTTTAGAATACATACCCCTTATACTATTAAGTACAGTACAACTCAACCCCCATATCTTTCATTAACTGTAGCTATAGTCTTACTCATTATTGTCCTCCCCACACCTTTTTGTCTGTGAAAAGTAATTATTTTCAGGTGGTACCTATTAGCAACCTTCACAGCCACAAACTTGTAATCACATACACATCAATGTAAGGAGAGAGTCACAGACAATACTATTGACTTGTCCCATTGTTCAGGAATGCTAACAATCTCTTGACAGCACAAAAGAGAATTAATGTGGAAAAAGTAGTTTTCTCAAGGCATTCATTTACAAGAGTTCTAGAAAGCATAAGGCTGAACAGGGATTTGGGGCTGCTTTCCTGAGAAGGAAACGCAGATTTCATCATGCAGGTACCTTGGTAAGGAAATCACTCTATGCACTGTGCCCAAGTCATTAAAGAACAAATTGATAAAAAGAACTAAATAGAAAACTGACTCTGAGATTCAGGTTTTCTCTCTTGGTTATTTGTGCAATGAACACTGGAAGTATTGCTATCTACTAATTGCTGTTGGATTTCAGGTGGGTAGACTGATGAATATTCTTCCTTCATCATTGCTGGAAAATGCTGAGACCTGCAGTAGTTTTGTATCAGTGCTATGGAACAGTCGTTACTGTCAGTCTGGGAGCTGAGGGAACTTGCCCTGCTCCTGGATGCTCCTGACACCAGTAGAACAGGGCAGTGATTTTGGTTTAAGTGGTAGGCCAGTGTATTCTCTTGCATGTCTATCATTTGTGTAGTATCTTTATGTGATATGTGCTACACCCACCCCCTGAATCTCTTCTGTAATTGCCTGAAACTGGTTTCCTCTTCAGTTGTGTGTCTGTCAGTCTGCTAGCCTGGAAAAGTCTGTCTGTTTATGTAAAGCGGCATGAGACAATGCAATGGCTCGAATGCTTGTCTTTCTTTTTAAAAATAACGGCTATGTGATGTTTTTAGAGCACATAATCATCAAAATTCAAATGTTTTATTTTAAAATCTTTTTATAAACTTGGTAGGAGTAGGAAGGTGGATCAGAAGAAATATGCAATCCTGGCTATAGTATGATGAGAGTAATGTCATTTGCCTTTCTATTTGTATCAAAAACTTTGTCAGACCTAGAGAAAATAGTAGACATTCACCTTTGTAAGAACTTAGATGGCTATCACTTGCTTTTGCAGTTAAAATACTGTTTCATGGTAACTGCTAGGGTGCCTGGTGTATGCAATCTTCCAGTGTTCTTTGCTTGCAAAGAGAGATCAGTTTAAATGACGCTGGCTTTCAGTGAGATGACTGAACTATATTTTCTGTATATGGTAGTGGCCAAAGAAAAATAGACATTTTTAAAAGAAAATCTAACAGATAGTTATGACATTTAATAAATATAGATTAAAAAAGTAACCATCCATCACAATCTTATTTCCCAGAGCCACAGACCTTCATGTCAAACACAGTACTTGTGACTTACTGATGTCTGCTTTACTTTGCTTTATTCTATCTACTTGTGAGTGAAGTAGTGAAGTTGGGTGGAAGGTAAATTTGTGTAATGTAGCAGACAGGTCTTCTCAGCCTCTAAATTATATTTTCATAGCACTGTAAGCTTACAAATTGATAGGGTTAGACGTTCTTAGCAGCAGCCTAATTTACAGAAATTGGTACAGACAAACACAGGTAAGTTTTTGTTTTCAGTAAGCAGTGGGAAACTTGTACCCTGGTAGTGGGAAACAGTTCGCCAGTACAAGGTCTCCAGATGAGGAGTATATCAGGACATGGGTGAGCAGTGTGCAGAGTACCACTGTTCTCCAGCAGCTCCTGAAGAATGAGTCCTGAACTGCTACAACCTATAAATCACTTCCTTATTTCTTCTCTGTCTCAGGGGTTGAAGTTTCACAGCTGGTAAGACATTCTGGTCCCAGAATGATTCACTCTCCCTCCTGATTCCTTGATTAACCCTTGATATCTCGAGCAAACAAAAACCAGTGATCCACTGGCCATGTATGCAAACACCTTGCCAGTGCTAGTTTTGCATATCAGATGTACCATGTAAAGTGTTATTAAAACAAAGCTGTCTCTGCATAAGGAAAATGCACCAATTTAACTTAAATCAAATTTAAGACTGATTTAAACTGTAGTGAAGCACTGTATGAACACTATTTCATTTTGACAGTAGAAGGTTAGCTTCAATTTAAACTGATTCTAATCTTCAGAGACTAATCTGATATAAAGCAGCATCCACAAAGTCACTTGTATCAATTAGAAAACAATTTAAGGTAAACAGGGGCAAACTCCTCATATAACTGGCGCCTATCAGTTTGAATTTCCTATCTGATTGAGTCTTGGCAATGAATAAATTGCCAATGAATAAAACCAGACAAAATAAATGGAATGCTGGAGTCTGTAGACAGTTCACTGCTCGGAGGACAAGACTGCTCACTACTCAGCTATGTGTACCAGGGCAAGGTTAACAAACAAAAAGGGTGACCTGAGGATGGATGTGTCTGAGGAGAGGTGCAGTTGTCAGCATGCAGGTGAGATCCTTGTCAATTCTCTTTGGCTTTATATCCGCTGTAGAGGAATTACCAGCAGGCCGTGGATCAGCAATCTCATTATTGCAAAGTCATGAATGTTCCTTCTCTCCTCTTCTTTCTTAGCGTGGATATATCACAGGTGCAATGTACCACAGCATTTCTTTGCAGCACAGCAAACCTGAGTGTCAAAGAACAGAAGCAAAGGTGCACAAAAGCATTTTTCCAAAATAGGTCCTGAAGAAAGATTTTCTTGTTACTTCTCATAAATGTAGTCACAAAAGGTTGTAATGTACAAGTTTTTAAGCAACTATGTTTTGTTTCAGGAATCCAACTGAAAAAAACCAAACCAAAACAAAACATAATCAATACCAAATACCCATTCTACCCCACTGACCCAGCTTAATATTACGTTCTAGGAACCATCTTAATTTTACATTTTAGGACCTGTGATTTTTTGGTAGCTGTCTGTGATAATGTATCATATTGTACCCATACTGTATTTTATACACTGTGTATATTTTTTCCTTTTACTAGCAACACTGCCTTTACTGAAGGAAGCAAGTTCTTCTTTATACCTTTTTATCATCATTTTTCTTGGAGCCACTGATGTTGATGTGCTGTCTGTATGCTCAGTTCTCACCAAGTTTCCTGTTTCCTCACCTCATTCTCCTTGTTAAGCAGATTTCTTCAGGAATACCACATTCACACAGGTGGTGTCTAGGAGATGAAAGCATTTGAAAGGCAAGCTGAAGCATGTTTCTTGGAACCGAAGTGATCGAGGAGCAAACTAAAACACAGTTTTCAGTTTCAAGCAGAATGGAAAAAAAAAAAAAAAGGAGAGAAAGTCCCCGTTACGTTTTTATTCCCCATTAAATTGCCTAAGTAATTTTATTTGCCTTTTAATCAGTTTTAGTGCATTATATGTTCAATATAAGGGTTCAATAACAGACATCTTAGAAGGCTGTCTGAGGGCTGTCATGGCCACATCTGTCTTAGTGGCCCCTACAGCACTCTCCTGTTTCAAGATTTGTCTGTGCACCCCAATAGCAGGCCAACTAGACCAAGAAAAGTATCTCCCTTCACCATCCTCATCTCCTCAGTTCCTTCCTTGGTTTCTGTGTGGGTCAGTGGATCCCTTGACACATCCATCGAAATGCCATTCTGGGCAAAGATCAGACAGGCAGGGGTGTGGGAAGTGCTGTAGTGTCTTTCACAAGTGGAGAAGGGTGTGGGGACCAGTGCTGTCCAAAGGGAAGAGCAATACGGTGAGTTAGATCTGCGAGTACTCATATGATTTTACAATAGTCAGCGGCCGTTAGGCTGAAAGCTATGAAAAAGAGAAATGTGAAATGTGATGGCATAAGACAGCGTAATAGAAGGGTTGCCCTCTAAAATGACCAGAAGGAATGACGAGGAAGCTGTCTGTTTTAGCAGGATCATAGCTGAGGGGCTGTGACTAGTTGCATTTTACATATAAGCTGACTCTAAATCTAGCCTGATTCTTTCGTATCTCCAGCCCCACGTGGGGTCTCTCACAAATTCCAAAGTCTGCTGGTAGTCAGTCACTTCCGTATTTTAGGTTTTCCACGATACTTGCTGCCTGAAGAGAGAAGGCAAGTCAAAAAGATGCATTGATCTGGTGAGAGATGCAGAGGGAGAAAGCTGGTCCAGGGCCTGAGAATTAATAAATTCTAAGCTTTGACTAGCTTCTATCAAGCATTTTTTTTCTCCTTTTCTTCAAATGTGATTTTCTTAAGCCTAAATGTCTACGCAAACAGCTGGTTTAGCACCTAAGGTAGTTACACCAGCTGAGGATCTGGACAAGTTACATTCCAAATGACTCTTAAACTACCTACTTTCACTGCAGTTTACTGAAATAACCAAACCTATTTTGAGAGCAGTGAGTAGTTATTTCCGCTACTGTATTTATATCAAAAGTTTTAACAGTTCTAAATATATCTCCAGTCTCCCAAGAGACCTAGGTTTTAAAAGCAAAACATAGCAGAAACCAAACACTCTCGTTCTGACATGAAAAACAAATAACAGAACTAACTTTCATATCTTTTTTCAGCTCAGGTATTTAATACTCTGTCATGGACAATATGAAAACTTCAGGTGACTCTCGTACATAAACTGATGGCCTAATTCTCCACTACTTTCCTCTTCATGGAGTTCTGGATTAAAGCAGAATTTAATATTGTCCATGAAGTGTCCTTTGATTCGGATGTTCTGGTGGCAATGATTAAACATCCTGAGGTATTGATATGCAGCCTTCACAATGCTGTGAACCACATTTTTGAACCACAGGATAAACGTATGAAGTTGCATCTGCCTACCTTCTAGTCCAGGGGTAGGAAAGAAGTAGCTACAAATTTCTTTAGCAAAAAGCTAAAGTGTTTTCAGATTCACTACTTAAGAAGATGTTATGGTTTTGTGGGGGGGGGTTTGTCTGGTAGCAGGGAGGGGTGTAATGGCTCCTTAAACAACTGCTAAGGGTTCCCCTAGCCTCCAGTCTGCTGTTGGCAGCAAGGGAGGGGTTACAGCTGTGGCTCCTTTTTAAGTGACTCTTAATGACTCATGCCCTCCCCCCGGCTCCAAGCATTTGGTAACCGGGAGGGGCAGTGGGGGAAAGAGCACCAGCACCTAGCCTCTGTAAGAAACTGCTGGAAGCTTCCCCAGCTCCAGGCTGGACCCACCCCAGGCCAGGGCTGAGCCCATCGGCGCCTCTGACAATGACATATTGAAGAGGGGGCACGGAACAATGGGTTGTCCCGGCCTCGAGCAGGGCTCGGTTCGGGCAGGCTGGTCCGGCTGTCCAGCCGCCTGCTTGGCTTCTGTGAACCGACCTGCCGTAGTCCAAGCCTCCACCATGGCTCGCCCAAGAGCCCGTTTTCCCGGGAGCCGATGAAGACCTGCGGCGGAGAGAGACAGAAGGAAGATGCTGAAGGAGACAGCCAGATGGACACTCGGCTGGAATTATGAAATGGAACGCTCTCAGCATTTTCCCTGCCACGTGGTGAAGAAAAATGCAGCCATGGAGGACCCCCATGCTGGAACTAAAGCCCACGCCAGAGCTGGGCAGTTGTCGGGGGACTGTACCCCATTTGGAAAAGGATTCACACTGGAGAAGTTCTAGAGAAGGACTCTCCTGTGAGAAAGGGACTCCATGTGGCAGCCGGGAAAGACTGTGAGGAGGAAAGAGCGGCGGACTGACTGCACCCTCCACTCCCCCCCTACTTGTGCCACCAGGGTGGGGAGAAAGTACAGAACAAAGCCTTTGGGCTTTGGGAAGAAGGGAGGGGTGGGGGAGAAGTGCCTTTTTAAGATGTGGTTTCTCTCTTTCAGTATCTTGTTTCTTGTTGTAAATAGTTAATAAATTCAATTGTTTTCTTGTTTTTCCCAAGTCGTGTTGGTTTCTTGCCCTTGACCCTAAGTGGGGAGTGAAACCCTCCCTGTCCCTGCCTCAGGAGATAGTGAATTTACCTGTTAGGAGAATCCACCCGATGCAGTTGCTGCATTTTGGACAACTGGCAGATCCTCTACGTTGTCTAATGATCAAGGAGTTTCCAAACACTGATAAAGACTTACATTTCAAGAGAAGAAAAACAAATAAATTCACATTTCTTAGTACTTTGCATCCGAAGACAAATCCTGTCTCATTTTAAGCTGTTACTCTAAGCTCTGAAGTTGCTTTCTCAGGGGGCTATATTTCACAGCAGGTCGATATATATATAACTGAAATTTCGTCAGTGAGAAGTGTTGGGTTTTTTAATTATTGTGCTGCTTTTAGCTATGGTGAAGTCAGTTTCAGGGTTCAGTGTGCATTCTGGATTACAGGAAGAACTTGCTGTACTTCTGTCCCTGATGATTCTTGAAGCAGTACAAACAACTGGCTGAGTCATCTTCCAAAAAAGAGAAAATGCAGTCACCACTTGGATGCTACTAACCAAATTCAATAGATGTTCCCCCCGAAAAAGCAGAGAGAAGGGAGCCACTGATAGAGACTACTGTAGTTTCTCAGAGTCAGAAGATAAGACGAAAGGCGAATAAGTTTCATGAAGATTATGCACTCCACTAACCTTCTTCTTTTTATTTAGAGAGATCTGGAAAATTATATTTTATCTTAGAATTTGCCCAGGGAGTCATGTGAACTACTTCATTTATTTTTTCAAATCCCTACTTTACTGCTCTGATGAGTAGTAAAAGGTGGTGGTTGTGGTACGCTCTCTACAGATTACCTTTCCTTTCACTTCATACCATAGTATCAGGAGCAGATAAAATGCAAACACATTTGGACTGCTTTGCTAGATTGCTCCTGGGATGTGTCCAAATGAGAGGGCTACAGGCCATAAGACCTTGCTTCTGTCCATGCTCTGGGCCCAAGGGATAATACAAAACATGTCATTTATGAGCATGTAACTTAGCGTGCAGGATACTTAGTGTATCCTGAGAGAGGAGCTCTGTTGGTGTGTCTGGAAAGACTTTCCTGAGCCCTTTTTTGCTTTACCATGCATGCTTTGTGATCTCTTTATACACTGTTGCTCCCTCATGCAGCTCCTCAGCACGTCCTTCAATCTCAATGCATCGATATCTTCCAGCAAGCTCACGAATACATGTGGTAGCATGTGATGGTGAGAAAGATGAGAAAGGAACAAAAGATTTCAAGAACCTCAAAAGAAGGAGCAGCATACTCACACCTAAACTACATAAGCTCATTTTGAGGTCTGTGTCACCCTGTCAGGTGCCAGTTGTAATCTCAGGTCCACTGCTCTGACATAACAAGAGTATAATCAAGTCCTTGCTGTCAAGACTTGGTTCACCATCTTTGACATTTATGGCAGTATGTACTGTGTGGTGATCAGCAAGAGCTGATTTCTAGATGGCTGTGACTCACTGCTAAGTGAGGAGCCTGGCTGGTAAGTGGGTGGGAGGAGATGGTGGAGGACAGCTGATGGCAGGAGGCAGTGGTGCCTGCTGATTCTCATGGAGAAGAGTTTGGAGGACTGGACTCCCTGGGAAAAGGGACCTCACTGCTTGCTCCCTGTTGTCATCTTTAGAGTTTCTATGCCCAAGGCTGTGGCTAGGGAAGGTCCCTTCTGCACAAGTTGAGTGTCCCATCCACTCCTTTGTGGATACTGTAGAGTTTTCTCTGCCATTCAGCCCAGAGTTTATCACTCACAGTTTTTTTTTTTTTTTTTAATTTTTCCCTGATCCCACGCTCACTCAGAGGCTGCACAAATTGCCCTTTACTGTGTATCTCCTGAAACACTTCATCTGAAGTAAGAAAGCCTCCTTACCCTGAGCAGTTATTTTTGTCCTTAGTCTCATTACAGCCTTTTTCTCCTTCCATGAACACTACCTCTATGTTTGTGTATATCTGACTGGGACATCTACACATCAATGAACTCAGGAATGAACCAACTCAGGTCTACCCTGGCAAAGCTAGGGTCTTACAAAAATCTCCTCTAAAATGAGGCTCTTGCTAGAGCATTTTAGTCCGAGTGGCAGGCTGAAGACTATCTGCCCACGTAGCTCAGTAACAAGTGAGCTGTGGGGTTTTTTAAGAACAACGTCTCATGCTCCCAGTGGAGCTTGATGTGAAGATACAGTGACCATATTACAATGCCTTATGAGGTGTATAATGGTGAGTTTGAGCTCTTTCTGGAGAAGGACACTGCACTTTCAGAATGTATTTAAGGGTTTCTGAAAGCACTATGTGACCATCAGGTTTGCCCTGCAGGCAATAAACAGATAATAAAGATGATAAAATATAATAAAGAACCACTCTGTGATGTTCCCAAATAGTTTTCCAAAAGTTAGTTAGACATTTAGTCTTGAAGCTATCATAAGGGAACTTTTACAGAACAGTATTCAGCATCAGGTTAACCACCACAACTCTCCTGTCTCATATAGTTTCATGATTTAGGTAATGTTCTTGGAGCAGGAAGGAAAAGCTCTGAAAGAAGCTACTGCATGCGAGTCTTTTGAAGGGCACTTCTGGCAGTACTTTTGCTGTTAATAGACATGTAGAACAAAAATGACTTTTGTTTGTCTTTCATACAAATCCTGAGGTTGCAAATTTATTGAATTCCTAGCTCTTTAGAAAAAGAGAGAAACAAGGAAGAAAAAAGGAAGGAAAGTAGAAAAAAAATTTTAAAAACCCCCAGTATTTTTTCTTCCACCCATACAATAGTTGCTAAGTATTTGTCTTCACAGCTCTGCTTGAGAGAATTTGTCCTTATATGTGTGAAGTAACTATATTAATAATCGATAGCATTTGTTATTTATAACATAAAAAACCTTTTCATAAAAAATATTTCCACAGGCACAGTAGTGTCATATGATCAGATGACCAGGCATGTGAAGGGCACATGCATCATCTCATGAATATGTCCCCCACCCTCCAAATTAATGTTGGGGTTCCTGAGCCCAGTCCTGCTGTCTGACCTTCATGTGTCCTTGGCTCAACCTCAGCTTGCAAAGACAGAATATCATTGGTAAGTATTTTAAAATTCTTTTCAGACTGAGGGTTGGGGAAATTTGATGGTATATTGCAGTCATTCCTCTTTTTCTGATAAGCAGTGATAGAGGAGTGTTGACATTTAAAGCATTATCACTGGGTGGCTAAGTTGGTGCTCACTGAGAAGGATGAGGGAAATTTTTCCTCAGAACATTTTTAGTTAAGGTTCTGAAAATGCAAGCAGATGCTGCTGCATCTGTTACATCCTCTTCCTATGTTTGAGTGCATCTCTCCAACCATGTTAGCTGGAGATTTCATTCTGAGAGAAACAGCAACACAGATATTTTCCCTCACCACCCAAACCTTTAGGATCTGGAGAACAAGGAAATAACATATAAAAGATGCCAATATATCTTACTGCTTACTTGCCAAATCCAAACTGTGCATATGTTAACACATGCGATGCAGTAGAAACTTATTTTAATACATTTTGAGTAAATGGCTATAAATGTATGTTGCTACCAACAATGTGTCTGAGAGACCTAGGAATCTTAGCTTTTTTCCTATGTGAGAAACATAAGGGTCGAAATGCATTACATGGTTTACGTGTCTGGTTTCACAAAGAGAATAGCAAAGGAAACAAGCAGTAAATTACTAAGTAGGAAGCAGCATTTTTCATAATACTGCTTGCAGTTATGGAATAGTTATCGGTAAAAAGAAATGCTATATGTACTTATTTATTTTGTAGAAGGAATTCAACCATTTTTTAATATATATTTGTTTCGCATATTGAATTAGTTTTCCTGGCTGACGTATTTCTATATACCTTTTAGTAGCATTGTTCTCATTATTACATGCTTAGAACATACAGAGGCAGCCTAAGAGCTGTGAATTGTAATTTAATATTTAAGTTCTGTTGCTGATGTTGATTTATCAAGGCAATAATTTTCAATGGCTGAACAAGTTCTCTTTTTTTTTTCCTTTTGTAGCAGTGATACTACAATAAATCCCAATGGAATAAATTCTGTGTTGCAACCAATGCAGCATGGTGTTTACAGCCAGTTATTTACATGCCAAGTATTAGTGAATCTGTTATGAAAGTCCCCAAGAAGCTCTGTTAGGAGTCAGAAGGACAGACACATGATAAAGGAGAGTCTGGGGAACGGAACATTTATTTCATAGTTACACACTGAGCAATATCTCCCTGTTTAATTCCTTTAAAGCAAGGTATGCACACCAAGAAAACAAGCTATTAAGTCTAAAAAAGGGAGACTGGACTACAGAAACAGGAATAGGCACAGCATAGTGCTACTCATTATACTTGCTCTTCCAGGTTCAGGTAATCCTGGGTCCTTTTCTACAAAGCCACAACAAAAGACTTGAACAACGTTGCTTTTCTCACCTCCAGACCCTTCCTGCGTCTATAATTGAGGGGGCTTCTGGTGGCTGGGAAGACATGAGAGAGTGTCTGGGGAAGAGTAAGGAAGCCTCTGCTTCCCACAGGTGGGGTTCCAGAGACAGATCACCCCTACCAAAGGCTGCAGCCACCACCTCCTCCTCCTCCTCGCAGCCTCAGGACATGCTGACCTTCTTGAGCTGCCTCTGGACTCCTCCACAAGTTGATTCTAGTTGCTTAGCAGAAAAATAAGCTTGCAAAGGCAGTGGGTAATTTTGTGTTGGATTTGTGAATTAAATTCACTCACAGAAAAATCCTGCATGCAAGAGTGTTAACACGAAGGACAGGGTCACACTGTCTGCCTGGGAATGGGGAGAGGAGCATGGCCAGGTGACACAGGGAGAACAGCTAATGGAGGAGATCAGGGGACAGAGGAGGAGGGAAGAGGAGAGGAGAGGGGGAGAGGTCGTGAGACCTAATGACAAGCAGCTGTTAGTGTGTTAACTACTAAGCAGGTCACCATGGGTGAGAAGACCATCAGGATCATCAGAAATGCAACTTTACTGCCTTTGCTTATCAGCGTCTCCAGTATCCCAAGTGCTCCCTCCCCTTTACTAGTTCAGGACTGGTCAGGCACCTGTGTAACTTTCTTGCATAGGAAGAGTTTTATGTCTCAGAATTTGAGCCAGGCGCCCTCTTCAGTTATTTTTGGTGATGCCAGAGCCTTCTCTGCTGTCCATATTCAGTGAATTACAGCTTCCCAGCGAGGACATTAATACCCCGCGGCACAGCTCACCACCAGCCGTGACTGGCTGCTGCGGAATCTGTTTATCATTTCACCCCTTCCAGGATGAAAGAAGAAATCACAAAGCTTAACTCTGGCAGAGAGCGTTATAGGGCAAGCAGTCAGGGACAAGAGCTGCTTACATTTTCATTGCCATAAAAAATGTGCTCCCCTGTAAGCATTCTACCTGCTAAGCTATCATACAGATAGAGAAAGTCAGCTCCAGACGTGCCTTAGAGACAGGACCTGGTATTCATCTCAGTCCCAGCTACCCTATTTCCCTGTCTCGCAGTGAGGGAAGCCTTACTTACGGTTCTGGTTTTCAGAACCTTTTCTGAGCTTCTCAGCTGTGTTGAAAACACACCATGACTGCACAGCAAGCCTTGTGTTTGCTGTAGGATCAGTGTCAGCAAACTGAACAGTTCCAGGGTGTGTTCTTAGACACTGCAGCTCGAGTGTCTGTGCTGTACAACCGCCGGTGGTTGATGATTTTGACCCAGACTGGTCACCAGTCTTCCAAACACAGGCCCTGGGCATGGGTCAGAATTTGATATGGTTATGGACCATTTCCAATATTCAGTTTGGATGAAGCCATCCGGTTTGGAAGGGTAAGGTAATTTTATGTTATGAACATGGGCTGTAGTTTGCCAGCTGACTTCAATGCCACACAGCTGCCCTGGGCTTGTTTAACTTACTAGAAAAGACACAGGAAAAAAACTGATTGCATTTTGGGTTTCCTGTGTTAATGCACAATGTTTAGTATTAGTGCTTCATTTGGGCAGAACCAAACCTAAATAAAGGTCCCTTGTGCATAAAGTCCATCTCTTTGCAGGTTGTGTTTCAGAAGAGTCACAGTGAGAGTTTATGATTTTGCTGCCTCATGCCTTACAAGGGACATTTTTTAATTGACTTGACAGCACAATTAAGCAAGAAGTTTCATGCCAGTGGGGCACAAAATGGTGTATTTTGGGTTAGCTTTTAAAAAAAAAAGCCATTCAAACCAGAAAATGCCAAAGCTGTCCTTTCTTTGTCATTAGGAGGAAGAAACATTCTTTTTTATTCCCTTTCTTGTCCTTACTGTCAATTCTGACTTTAAAGTCAATGTCTTCCATAAGTTTTTGCTAATGATTTTTTTTCTCCAGACCATGCAACAACTTCTTTAGACTGTACTTCTTTTTAATTGACTTGCTTTCTTTCAAAAGCTTCTTTTCTTTCTTCTCCCTTTCTTTTAGGATTCAGAGAAGGCAACTTGGACTGATTTCAGTCTCTGATAGATTTTGGAAAGATTCCAGAGGCAAAGATAGGACTAAAACAAACTGGCAAAATCGATTATTTTAAAGTTTTAGCTTTTAGTTTAGACAATTTTGACAATAATGCTCAAAAAATGTTGGAAAATGTCACAGTCTGGTCAGGAAACTACAGTATAATGTGTGGTGAATAAAAAACACACCAAGTGACACTGATAAAGGAGGTCTGGGGAAAACGATACCCTCAAAAATGATGTCAAATTATTATACTCCAATTTCTGCTTCCACTTACATTGAACTAACTCTGCAGCAATTTTGCTGCCTTAATGTCTAGATTTGATTCTTTGTTCCCATACACTATTTTTTTTCACAAAATGTGAGCCTCATTGGAGTTATTTCAGTGAGAAATAGAGATAGCTCAAGGTTTTAGTGAAGGAAGGGACACCAGAAACTGAGCAATCACTGTGACGGTGTTTTGCCTGAGCAGTGGGTGCATGGCACAGACGGCTGGTACACCTCCCCTCATGGCCCCCAGCAGCAGGATCCATCCCAGGTACCAGAGGCATGGGTGTCCGGGCTTCTTTCCTGGGAGAACTATAGGGAGGGGAGAAAGTGGGCTGAGGCATTTTGACATCCCCTGATACTCATATATTTACTAGTAAATATTCCTTCTAGTGCTTTAAATGATATAAAAGTAGTTATTCAGCTCAGAGTAAGCACTCTACATACATCTTGCATGGAAAGAAGATTATTCAAGTACAAACCTTAATCCTGAGAGTTTGGATGTAGTCCTGAGATTACCACTTTGTAACCTGCATGATAGCTGTTCACTGCCTGTGTAACACCTTCCAGCTTCCTGAGCTGATGTGGTCCAGCTGTGAATCAGATGCAATGTTCTCCCATCACCCAGCTATTCCCTGGGACAACTGGTACAAACGGACAGTCTGATGTCAGTGATCCCAGAAGGGAGGCCAAATTAATACGCTTCAAAGATAATGATGTTCAAAGACTGTCCTATGCAGTAGTATATGGGATAATTAGAAAGCATGAAATTACATTTTAACATAATTTCTGTAAAGGAAGCTGGGATAGCATTTCAGTTTACCTGCGTGCTTTCCAACAGATGTGTAATTTTTTCTTACCTCTAGCTTTGCTGTGAATTTCTTCAAGCACCACCTTCCAATCAAATAAACATAAAAAAGCTCAGGCCTCAGTCCCTGATTTTGTGTTCTTTAATGCATGAATATGCTAGGATGCATAGCTGGACATTTGTAAAACCAGGAAAACAGGAGTACAATGGCTTTCATTAATCCCGGGTGAAATGTTGGCTGGCATAAGAACTGAGTTTTGTCAAAGACAAACCTTGAGCCAACAGGATAAATTACTGAATATCCATAACTGGATAATTCCATACCAGAAATATGTCATTACTTCATAATAAACCTAGTTTGATCATACTGGAATCCTTTTCTTTCCATGCAATGTGCACAGAAAATGCTCAGGCCGAGCCGATGAGTTACTTTTATATCTTTTGCAGCACTAATAAACATATCAGCTCTTTTTCTTTCTGTGTTTGCTCCCTGAAAGCTTCCCTTTCACTACAAACTTTCCTTTATTCTCAGGAGGTGAAACAAGTATTCGACTCACACTGGCTGAAGCAGCAGTCCTGAGCCTAGTATTTTTCCCCATATAGGCTAAACCTACATTTATGTTACTAAATAACAAAAAACTCTTGATAGCACAAAGCACAGACAGCAAAAAGTGGTAAAGGCAACGTGTCCTCCCTGGCTTTTGAGGAGGGCAGTGGGTGCTGTTTTCTTGCCTTTGTCTCCTCACTGTTCACAAGATCTGAGTTTGTTGCCTGTTATCTTTCATGGGGCACAAGCTTAGCAGAGTGCAAATGCCACACACTGCTGTTTTTTCCAGCAGGAGAAATCCTGGGTCTCTGGATGGATGTCTAGAAAAATTGCTTTTTGTGATGTTTTGGTTCTACTGGCTCTGTGATGGAGGCCTGCTGCCTGTTTGAACAGTTTGCAATGAAGTGGGCATAAGGAATAAACGTTCACTGTCTCCCCTGGCAATGTAAGGAATGTGTCTGCCTGCTAAATGTCTCAGTTTAATTCAAAGGGTGAAGTGATCCACCCAACAGCATGCACTTTATCCTCACAGTTAAAATACATTGTCCCTTAGGTTGTTCAGGTTATGTGTTTCCTTTTGTTGTTGTTTGCTCTTGACTCTCCAAGGATTGTTCACCATCCAAATGAACTCCTGAAGTAGGTATAATAGAATATCTCCTTCTCTCTCCCTGGTAAATTGTTTGGACGTCTTATGCGTAGATTAACCTTCCAGCACGGCAGGGATCCTGCTTGAGATGGCTGAGTTCAGCTATACAGGGCTAAGGGAGCCTCTTGGATTATTTCAGGTGACTTACAACCTTCACATGGCCATTTGGTTAGTTCAAGCAGCATAAATACTTTCCTACTTGGTTTATGGGTTGGCATTCTGATAGGGCAATGAGACAAATCCTTGACTCATCCTTAACTGGCACAGCCCCCCTGCTTTTAGTAAAATAATGGTAAAGTGACAAACTGTCCAATACTTACTCTACCTTGAAGCCACCTGTGTAGCTCCAAATGGCATTTTCTCAGTCCATCAATATTCCAGTCTAATGGATTCAAAAGAACTAAGCACAATTCTAGCGCTAAGCATAAAACTGTTTTTTCAAGTTTTTTTTTTTAAATGAATGACTGGATGTGAAGTGTTACAACTACATCTCTGCAACTTCTTGCTGGAACAAGCACAATTAATAGGCTTGCCAGACATTTAGACCTAGAAAAAATTACCATTCTGTATCCAAAATAAAGCACTTGCCAGTGGCAATCTCATGGGCTGTTTTAGCAGAGAGACCAAGTGCTGGAGAAGCAGGGGGAGCAAACCACTCACACTCTCAACATGGGAGAGGACTCTTCTTTCTTGGGACAATCTAGGAAAGCTGCTCAAGCTATACTTGCTTTGTATAAAATTACAGAGCTATAGCTTCCAACCTGGGTTATTCTATAGTAAATTACTTCTAGAGCACGCCAGAAATAATCAGAACAAAGCAGGATATAGCTGCTATTACCTGCTTTCACACCTCCAATGGGAGCTAAATTCACTAAAATGAACTGTAAAATGTAACAGGGGTGTTTTCACTTAGGCCTGAATAGCTGGCTTCACCCTTCAGCTGGGTTCAGGCAAATTAACCTGTTGAGGGCAACAGCCACCTTCCCTTCAGGCTACTGGGAAAAACTTTAAATCCCTTTTGTTTAGAAGTAGTGAAAACTGCAGAGACCATTCACTGCCAAAGCAGTTCTGTGGGGACTAAAGACTGGGAAATAAGCTAACAAATGATAAGAAGGAGGCCTTGCCCAGTGGAACTTTTTGTCCCCAAAATGCCTCTGGCCTGAATTCAGAAGAAGGAAATGCAGGGCACCCTGAGTGCAGCCCTCTGGGTTCACCTGGGTGCTAGCACAGGAGACAAAGCACACTGGATTGGAGATGTGTGTGCTCATCCCATGTATGCTAGTGCAACTAATCCACACACACAACATCCAGACTATGACCTGAGCCGTGGGAAGGGAAGGGGCAGCAGCACTGGGCTGGAAGTCCCCAGGTCCAGCAGGATCCTCTGAACTGGTCAATAGTCAACACTACAGCAGGAGACTTTACCCATCAGGTACTGAGCATTGCCTGGAGCTGTGGAGAAACCAGGCATGGTTACAGCAGGGATTGTGGAGGTGAAAGCAGGAATACCATTGCAATGAGCCCTGAGAAGTCAGTGTGTCATCACAGCCATTGCACGTCTGCCCAGCCCAGTCTGGGATGGACTTGGACTTTTCTGCCAGCACAGACTGCAGTGAGTTGTGCTGGTGCCACTGGAAAGCTGCAACTGCTTCAGATGCTCTTCCCCCAACATCCCCCCCGCTTTACCCATGGCAGACACAGTAATCCTGAGAAGCCCCAGGCCTTCAGGTGCCAGACTGTGCTACATGTACCTGGGCAGAATTTCTTGGCCATTACTGTTGTTACTCTCTTTCCATCCTTGTCCATCTCTGGCCTGACATGGAGCCAAAATGTAAGCATGCTTCCTGCAACACATCATTCCATATCTTTCTTTCTTTGTTTCTTTGGTCTTTGCCACTGGAAAGAATGGCAAGTTTCTGTTCAACATCATTTTGCATGATGGTTGCACTCTAAACAACATACAGTTGTCTATATTTACTGTCTCGATTTCATCTTTTCTCTGCTGTCTCTCAGAAACACATGCTTGAGACATCATCATTTACTCAAGACAATGATAGAATATTTCATTGTGTTCTGTTTTAAAAATATAATGAAGAAATGGTGCCTCAGTCCAGAGGTGCTGGAAGCTCATAAGCCATGGATTATTTAGTGCAGTAGTTGTGGGAAATTGTTTGCTTCTGAAGATTCTAAAGTGGATGAGGGATTGTTTTCTGGGTTTATAGTAGGATGGCATCAATCAATGGAAAAAAGTAATTTCCTTGACAAGCAATTACTTAGGAGGCCTTTGACTAGACGACAAAAAGTTACAGGGTGAGTGAGAAAAGATAACAGGAAATTTCTTCC
Source organism: Syrrhaptes paradoxus (assembly GCA_013400615.1). Lineage (NCBI taxonomy): Eukaryota > Metazoa > Chordata > Aves > Pterocliformes > Pteroclidae > Syrrhaptes > Syrrhaptes paradoxus. The sequence goes on along the minus strand of VZTO01003195.1, from coordinate 127,187 downwards.
CCTGAGGAAGCTTATTCATATGAAAACATGTGAAGCAAAATAAAGCAGATGGGACTGGCGTAAGCAGGATGCTGAGGTAGACTCACCTGTCACGGACATAGCCACCCTAGCTGAAGACAACTGACTGTCAAGTACCTGAACCACATACCAGCCAGACCCAAAGTCTTTTTTAAGTATTCTGTACTTGCTACAGCCACAGGTTGTTCAGGAGTTGTACAAAAGAAGGACATTCATACAAAGTTTTTGCTAATATTGCATATTCCTGTACCTGCAGACATTGCCTAATCTGCAAACTTGATTTTGAATAAATTATTTAGCAGTAGTCAGTCACATTCAATCGAGAATAAATCACTGGTTACGTATTTAATTTTACTGTCATAGTTCATCTTGGATTATACATAATCTGAAGGCTGAGATACAGTTACATTTCCACCTCAATGGAAAAAAAGACCACTTCACTGCATTTAATATTCATAAAGGAGCAAGATCCTCCCACTTTTGAGGAATTTTCACTCATAATGTAAAAAAAGACTAACGACAGCTCTCACCACATGACAATACTATAACTATGGTGCAATCTCTGAAATTAGAAGGAGATTGTTTTAAAACAAATAAAAGAAGTAATTTTTACACAGTGGATAGAAAAAACATGAGGAAGGCTGACAAACTGGGCTGAAGAAAGGGAAATGAGAAATTCTAATTAGGAAAATACTTTTCATCATGAACATGGTTAAATCCAGGAATGCAGTGCCCAGGGAGGCTGCAGAATCTCTATCATTGGAAATTTCCAAAGTTCAGGTGGACAAGGGCCTGAGCAACCTGATCTAACATTGAATTTAAACCTACAATGAGCAGGATGTTTCAGTAGGTCACCTCCAGAGATCCCAACCAACCTGCAATAATCTATGATTCTGCATACTTATGGAATTAGTTACTGGAGGGGTCGAGGGATGCAGACCATATCAGCACATTCAAAATGGGATTAGAAAAATCCATCGACAATGTGTCAATAAACAGATAGTAAGGAAACAGGCAGGAACGTGCCCTCTAACATCCCTGATGGTTATGGATGTCAGGGGTGATGGAAGGGAATTGTGGATGACACTTTGCTCATGATGTCTCCCTAAGTAGCACCTCCTATTGACATAGCCAAAGGGGAAATACTTGGCAAATGAACAGCTGGTCTGATCCACAGGACATATCTTTTTATCATTAATTCTTCTTATTTAACTTATTCCTTGGCTGCAACGCTACTGCTACTGTCCCTCTGATACATTTCCTGGATCCTTCACTGTAGTCCTTCTGCTCATATGACCTGTCTTAAGTCCTTTGATCCTTCTGTTTCATAAGTCTCTTCTGGTTTTCCCAAAAACCTCTGATGAAAGCTAGGCCCAAGTGTCTTAAAAAGCCTGTCAAGTCTGACTATATTGAAAATTCATCACAGAAAAAGGAGAGCTGATGGATTCACCGGTGCTGTCTTTGGTCTCATTATAATATATATAAATAAGCCTCTCCTGGCATTGAAGAGCTACTGCTTACTGCCCTCTGCTAGTGCCTTGCCAGCTATTGTGTTGGTTGTGACTCTGAGGATGCTTTTGGATCGTGGACTCATCTGACATCACACCCAAGTATTCAAGGTACTTCCCTATGGGCCTCTGCTGGTTACCAGTGTATTCAGATACCCAGCTGCCAGAAAGCCACGTATATGCTGTTTGAATGCAGAAATTAAGGGGACCCTATGCAATAAAGAGCTACAATATGAACTCATAACATAGAATAACAAGTGACGTTCAGTGCCAAAGATATGAGCATGGAGATGCAGGCTCTGGTGGATTGGAATTTACTGGGGGACATCAGAGCTCTGTATTTTGGGATTAAGCCTGCTTCTGTCTATCTAAGAGAATACTTTGCAGTCTCAGTTCAGAAGAAATCTGGGCTCTACCTCTGAATACAGGATCCAATTAAATGTGCATGTAAAACTGTGCAAAATATTTTTCATGTTTTGGTGGGTTGAGCTAAAAATAGAATGAAAATCTTAGGTAGCAAAGAAATACCTATAAGCATGTCTGAGCATACACTTATTGAGAAAAACCTATAAGCAAATGCTTATATTTAAACCTGAGTATTAGTCAAGCTGACTTAACTATTCAGCAGGCTTGCAGTGCCCTCCCTAAGAGGCGTTCTTTCTTGAGCTGAGATCTAAAGCCTGCACTCTTTAAAAGAGTTTGGCCATACCCAGGTTCCTCCTGCCCTGCTGCAAACATGGTTATCCAAGGTTTGAATGCCTCCTGGAACTTCTGCTAGGCTAGCATGCAATCACAGCCTCTCTGGAGTAGTCCCGTCTGTCTATAACATAATGATTCACACATTATTCCTTAGTAAAGGGTAGGGAAAGTCATCACTCTGGGAATTTACAATCCTCTTTGGTTGTCCACTATGCCAGAACTGTAACAACAGCTTTCATTGTTGTGCTCTAGTTTTAATGGATTATCCTTTTTACTGCTGGCTGCAGTTGCAGTTCTCAGAAATAAACCAAAAATGATTTGTTATATTAAAAAAAATTCTCCAGTCTTCATTAATGTTGCTCTCTTTACTGTTATTTATTGAATGATTAAATTACCATTAGCAGATGGTAACTGAAGTATATAAAATGCAAATGCTACAGTATCAAGCAAGCAGATTTTACTGACAAAATTTAATATAAGTGCACATCATGATTGCTCTTTTTTGTGCACAGAATGGAAGATAATGGAGGTGCATACTGTGCCTCTCTTAGATTAATTAATCTATTTATTCAACAAATCAAGTTGATGCCAATAGTTTAGTTAACAATATGGAAAGATAGGTGATGATGGAGCATATGGTCTGCAGCGAAAATGAACTTTTTCGCTTTATAATGGGACTTTTTCCACGTGTTTTTTAATTTTAATGGTATCCCACCAGAAGCTTAAGGCGTATTAGAGAACAAGGTTGTAAATTGTTTCTCAGTTTTATTCTGAAGCCTAGATGATCCCATTTTATAGATAAGACTCAAAGCACAGAGATAACAAACTGAAAATACTTGAATAATACAGAAAATGTTCTTTTCCTGATCACCAGGGTCCTTCATATTCCCAACGCAGTTTGTTTGAACTTTACTCCAGACTCCCACTGACTTCAGTGGGAATTAGACAAGTAAAATATATTCAGACCTGTAGCCTTTACAGACTATAATATGAAGGTAGTGGGAATCGTATGAAATATCCCCATCGTCTCATTTCCTGATTCAGCAGGATTAGTTCTTCCTTTATGCATCTAATTCAGCAGAAGCCATCTGAAGAGTTCTGAAAACATTAGGGTAACCGCACAGTGGGGACCCCCCATGCACAAATTCTTTCTGAATGTACCTGAGGCTTGAGAAGGCTCCCTCTCACTACAGAGACAAATGGAAAGTGCTCACTTCAGTGGGGGTAGCAGTAGCAAAACCAACTATGCTTTCTGCATTCTTCCTTTCTTCCCTAATCCGCCAGCCTTTGCAAACCACAAAGCCAGCTGACAAGGGCACAGAATTGTTTTTTCTTGCGTGAGTAGAAATTTGTGATGCAGCCTGAATGTTACGTGCTTGCATTTGCTTAGTCACACGTTGTTTCTGGCAAAACAAAGAGGCTAGTGGTAATGAGGAGATGGGGTATAAATATAATGATAACATAACTGAACTGTTTGCAAAGTCTGTATGTTGTATATCCATGGGAATAAAGCTGTAGGTGATGAAGGAAAAGTTTAGTTAGCTAACAGGAAGATAATAAGAAGAATCAGAGCAAACATTCTCTGGAAAAAAAAAGTGTGTGTGTGTGTGTGTATATATACATATATATATAGTTGCTGTATATAGGCTATTTATCCTGTTTTAAGGCCAGACATGGATCCCTTTACTTGAGGGAATTAATTTAGATTAAAAAAAAAAATCCTACTGCAATTGCACTGTTTGCAAAATATGAGATATGGATTCATGTGGCTGTGAGTAGAGACATGCCTGGCTGTTGAATGTTTCCTTCAGCTCTCCTTGGGTAGGTTGAAGCATTTAGACTTCTCGGGTCATATTCCAGAAGCTGTAACATTGAGGAAAGCCATGCAACACTGATATTTGCTCAGAAGAGGGTGGGTGTGAAGGAAAGGACTATCAGCTCTGGAGAGGTATAGCTTCTGCTGTCCCTTCAAAGTGGTATATTTACCACTTGAAATTTAGCCAGGAGTCTGAGGGTTAATACTGCTACAAGGAAAAAGAGCCGCTGAAGGACCAAGCAAGAGGTTTTTTTGTGCTGGGTGATTATAGAAAAAGGGTAACATAGCTGGAAAGTAGCACAAGGCCTTGACTTTGGTGGAGAGTCATATTAATATTAAGTTAATTCTTGGGAGAGTTGGGAAAGGTAAGTATTTATTGAAGTTCTAAAGGCTTTGTTGTAGTGACATCGAACAGTAGCTTTGTTTGCACTAGCTGAACAATAATTAACTACATTTGACATAGTGAAGTCAATTAAATCCCTTCTATTCACTTACTGCAGCTTATTTCACTTTCAAACAGTTGCTACACATTTTTTTTAAACTGAGCAAAAGCAACTTTTCTGTCTCAGCAGACTCTATGGTGGTATCATCTTTACAGGTAAGCAGGTACAGTGGGTCCCAGGAAACCCTCCGGATACACTGCCTGTGTCCTCCCTGCCATTTCAGTTGAATAAATAAGCATAAATTTCAAAGATTGACTACTGGATCTCTGGCAACCTGTCTCTTGAATGACTGAACATTCATTTTGGCTGCTGGGGAGATATAAGGGGCGATACCCTGCAGCAAGGGTTTGGTATTGAGGAAGCAGGAGAGGGGAGGAACAGTTCCCTCTCCCAGCATGGCTGGCTGTGCAGCACCTCTTGAAGACTGCAGCAAAACTGTGAGGGCCTGCAAAAAACAAACCTGATTATTGTGCAATAAAAACAACGTGAATCTGTAGTTTTTAAGGGGTTTGCTGGCTGAAGGGCAGAGTGGCATTACTGGGGCCAATAGTGTGTGGCATTTTGCTCTCTGCTGTACAACATTAAAAAAACAAGTGATAGTGTCAGGTTAAGCTTAGTGACTTCATTCACTTTGTAGAAGAAGTGAAATTAAAAACAGATTCTGAAGCAGCTAATCATGCTGTTCTGAGCTGTATCACAGAGTGCTAAGAGTGGGAAGAGGTCCCAGGAGAACCTGAAAAATGGTATTTCCTAAGGTGTTGTTGTAGATCTGGGGGCTCCAAATGCATAAAAATGTACTGATCAGACAGAAGCTCTATTAACTCTGATCATAGTGAGTGAACATTCGGCCAGCATCTTTCCCTCTGCTCCCCTGTTCTCTGCCAAGTGGTTGCAGAGATCCAATTTATATTCTGTTTCAGAAAAAAAAAAAGAAAGAGGTGAGGAAAATGATTTAATGTTAAGAAAGCCAGGTATCCATCCCTGCAAGGGAAGGACTCCTTAAGTACCTTGCTAACTGCCACAATTGGAAGAAGGAATCAAACAGTAAATAATGTGACAACATGGAGAGATGGATCTTGGTGGAGCCTACAGGAGCAACACACCCAGCATTATCTTAGCTCAGAGTGGAGAGGTGGAAACACTCACAGACTGTTAGCTTTTAGTTGAAAGGAATGTTCTTTTAGTTAGGATAAACTTCTTAACCAGATCTTTACCAAGGGAAAATCGTGCCTGATGAATTTGGTGGCCTTCTACGACAGAGCCACGGCGCTGGTGGATAGAGGAAGGGCAACAGACATTATCTACCTGGACTTGTGCAAAGCTTTTGACACAGTCCCACATGACATCCTTGTCTCTAAGTTGCAGGGACATGGATTTGACGGAAGGACCACTCGCTGGATAAGGAACTGGCTAGATGGCCGCACTCAAAGAGTGGTGGTCAATGGCTCAATGTCCAAGTGGAGACCAGTGACAAGTGGTGTTCCACAGGGGTCAGTACTGGGACCAGTGTTGTTTAACATCTTTGTTGGAGACATGGACAGTGGGATGGAGTGCACCCTCAGCAAGTTTGCTGATGACACCAAGCTGTGTGGTGTGGTGGACACGCTGGAGGGAAGGGATGCCATCCAGAGGGACCTTGACAGGCTGGAGAGGTGGGCCCATGCAAACCTCATGAAATTTAACAAGGCCAAGTGCAAGGTCCTGCACGTGGGTCGAGGCAATCCCAAGCACAAATACAGGCTGGGCAGAGAATGGATAGAGAGCAGCTCTGAGGAGAAGGACTTGGGGGTATTGGTGGATGAGAAGCTCAACATGAGCCGGCAGTGTGCGCTTGCAGCCCAGAAAGCCAACCGTGTGCTGGGCTGCATCAAGAGAAGCATTAGCAGCAGGTCAAGGGAGGTGATTCTCCCCCTCTACTCTGCTCTCGTGAGACCCCACCTGCAGTACTGTGTTCAGATGTGGGGCCCCCAACATAAAAAAGACCTGGACCTGTTGGAGAGAGTCCAGAGGAGAGCCACAAAATTAATCAGAGGGCTGGAGCACCTCCCCTATGAGGACAGGCTGAAAGAGTTGGGGTTGTTCAGCCTGGAGAAGAGAAGGCTCCGAGGAGACTTAATAGCAGCCTTCCAGTACCTGAAGGGGGCTACAGGAGAGATGGGGAGGCACTCTGCATCAGGGAGTGTAGTGAGAGAACAAGGGGTAATGGGTATAAGCTGAAAGAGGGTAAATTTAGACTAGACATTAGGAAGAAATTTTTCACTGTGAGGGTGGTGAGACACTGGAACAGGTTGCCCAGGGAAGCTGTGGATGCCCCATCCCTGGAGGGGTTCAAGGCCAGGCTGGATGAGGCTTTGAGCAACCTGGGCTAGTGGAGGGTGTCCCTGCCCAGGCCAGGGGGGTTGGAACACGATGATCTTTAAGGTCCTTTCCAACCCAAACCATTCTATGATTCCATGATTCTATCTCTCAAATCGCTGCTCGCTGGCTTAGTGCTAAAGACACTAGTAGCAGCTTGGTACTGGGTGTTCGTTCTTCTCTCCCTCAGCTTTCCCTGCTCAGGTCTCATCACACTATGTAATGATGCTACAGTAGTGAATTCAGTCAGCTAACTAACGTTTGACATATTTGACTTGTTCTTCTCCTCCTCCCCAACGTCATTATGTGCTGGGTTTTGTTCTATGTATACTCCTGTTTTCATAGGATTTGCGTTTCTTTTTCTACACCACAAAATGTCTATATCAGAGAAGTCAAGGCTGAAGAAATGCAAAATTTAGGACTATTAGATTCATGAGGGTCTTCATGTCTTGGGAAGAATTCCTTCCACAGTTTTGACTAAACCTAGAGAATATTTCTAGACACCATGGTCTAGAGTGTGGGTGACATGTCCTCCTGTGTCCTCCCTTTTTGCAGCTGGATATTTTGTGGCCCGTCATCTCTTCTGCATGTACTGCCTTGGCAGGCGGTGCGCAGTGGGGCTATTGGAGAGGTGCTCTGCTGAGGACTCCATGCTGTGACCCATCTAGCACCTCTCATTTAAGTTTTGCTGAAGTGTGAGGGACAGGGTTGAGCCAAAACATAGGCTTTTTGTGCTGCATCAGAGTGTGAGTATCAGCCGTTTCATGGTACAAGAACTGTAGTTTGAGTAAAATCATACTTCAGTCCCCTAAGTGAGTCAGATCAATGTTCTAATCTTTTCTGGCCTAGGTTTCTTTATTTAAGTACAGCCTCACTTCTACATGAAATTGTTTAGCAAACTATATTTCAGCGATGAGCGAAGGAATACCCTGAAGAAAATCTCTAAGATTTTGTAGGTTAGGATATAGGGATTGTTTTAGTCAAAATGAGAAATCTCTCTCTGTTATTGCAAAACTAGTTTCCCATCGTATTCCTTGAGGGGGAGCTCCAGTTAATGAAAACGACTCGGGCTGAAATCCACTGAAGAAAAAAACCTACCAAGAAAGGGAGTATTTTCTAAAGATGCTAAGAAGACAGTTGATGGAACGAATCTCTCACTCATATGTAAAAGCTTAATTTTTAGCTTTTCCAGCTGTGTCCCTTCAGTTAGTAAGCAGTAAAGTTTTGTAACCAGGATTTCTGTCTCATCTTCAGGGGAGCACAATGGTGTAACCAGCTCCTGTGCTCTCAGCTCATGCTCCTTGCATACACAGAATTTCTCAGCCTCCCCCAACCCAGAGTGAATATATTACTTTTTCAGTGAGTTCCCAGCTATCTCCAGGGAATAAAAGTTTCCATTACATTAAATTAAAAAAAAATATTTTGTGACTCACAAGGAGAAATCAATTACATCTTTTATATTTTAAAGAATTTTATTATTCTTAGCCTTTGAGAAAAAGGTACAAAAGTGCTACAAATTCTATATGGAGTACTAACAAATACCTTTCTTTTTGAATGTAGTGCTGCATTTTAAGCTGCAGATTCAGAGGTACTTATAGTAAGGTAGAATCTTCCAGCTGTAATTTTTCTTCCTGGAACACCTTTTTCTTTTATGAAGAGAGATTTTCTCTGCTCTCCTTTTTTTGTTCATTTGTTTGTATGTTTTCCTACTTTAAGGTTCATTTTAACATGTAATTATAACTGCACTCTAATAGTTAACTGCTACAAAATTATTTACACCCAAGGCTGTTAAAAAAAAAATTACTGCCTTTGCCAAGTGAAAATAGATTACCCTTATGGTTATGCCTGGGCATCAGAAATATTAATTTGCTAAAAATTGACACCTCAAAATTCCTATCCTTGTTGTCTTTCAAAAGAACAAAAACTCCTAGTTTTTGGATAGGAAAGCCATGAGCCATCATACCATTGACTTGCTCTACATCCTCTGCAATACCACAGAAGCAGCAAGTATTTTAATAATTTTATGGCCTTTTTTAGTCACATGCTTACTGTACTATTGCTTTGGACAGTCTTTAGGCATCAATGAGCTTCAGTAAAGCTGTAAAGAAAGGAATCTTTAGTTGTTTTAGATATACCTATTCTTACGTGAATAAAAGCAACAATATAAATTTACCTTATGACAACCTGAATATGCTGTATTACTCTTTTATCCATTTTCACCTGCTTTCCATATATAAACTAAGGGAACTGTGCAGTGATAAAGGAGCCATTAGTCTAAGGATGTGCTTTGCCACCATTCTTTCATTGCGGAGCATGTAGTTGAGCACAGCCATTGTTCACCGTGATGAGGAAGGCTTTCTCACAATGTGCAGAGGAAGGTTGCTGGGCTGAAACAGGCCAGACTTACAAGACTACGTGTCATCATGAATCTTGCCTATTGGGCAAGCATTCTTAAAATGAAGAGCAAAACAAAAGCAAAATGCTCATTTGCCTATACACAAATCAAAAGCTACCCACCTGCTCAATGGCAGCCTTCCACAGGCACCACGTATAGCTAGGGCAGCAGTTTCTAGCTCCTACTGGTTTCATGAAGTTCATCACAGAGCAAGCTGTCCCCTTCTACAGCAGGAATTTCCCCTCTGGGCAAGCCTGCAGCTCACTCCCTCTGGCCAGCCAGAGCTCAGCAGCAGCAGAAGCCATTGCCCGAAAGAGAACAGCTCATCATCAGCTCCTTGATGCAGTGGTGGCAGTGGTTGCTGCCAAGGTCCTGCCAGTGTTTTGGATGCCACCATTTCCTTTCAGAAGGTGAGTCTTGGTGCCAGTCAGTGATGTCAGTTGTACTCACACAGCTAAGGGACAGCATACACTCCAAGGTGTGGTGGATATTGCCAGTGTTGACAAATAGAGGGACAGCACAGCACTAATTTAATTGAAAACCTCGAAGATAGCTTTGTGTAGTCTTTATAGCCCCAGACTGATCTGTAGCTGTCTGGGCTTGATGTTTTGGCATTGACTAATAACTATCAGCATGTTTTTAGGCTTTGTTCATGTTTTAGTAAAGTGCTGAGTTTCAGGAGCTGGAGCAAAGTGGCTCACACAGATCTGTGAACACGCCTGGTGTTGAGTGAAGGTAGCCTTAGTGCTGCTTATCACAGGTTTTCAGCACAGGGTGGCTCCACCAAGGGATTCTTATTTTTCTACCTCCAAGGCAGCTCCTTCCATTTGCTCTGCCATCTGTTTTATGTTGAACTACTCTTAACTACAAATAGGCTTCTGGTATTCCCTTTGAGCATGCCCAACAGAATCCTGTGTCTGGAGTGTGTAAGAAGGCTGAGACCTCTCTAGTTCATAGGGAATGTGAAGTGGCAAAGTTATACTTAGCAAAAGCGAAGGGATAATCTGTTGGGCTTAGACCTGAGAAAAAAGGCCAAGAGTGTCTTTACTTGTGTATGTGACATACAATTAACTTACACATATTCTAGCTTTTCTATATATTTCATACCCTAGTTTTACAGGTTACATATATACTAATAAATAAGATGCCTGGAGAGTGCTTGTCACCAGAAATCGCTGCCTTGCCATGATGAGTGCTAGCAATATTGGACCATGGCGAGGCAGTGCTCTAGACTAAGGCCTGACACTGATTAGATTACTGACAGAGCTATAGCCATAGTACTCAACAGGTTGTTTTACTTCTAAAAAATTCCTGATACACCTATTATTGTATCTATACCCTTGTTTAAATGAGGTCTTCTGGTTCCTAAGTCTTATTCTTTAGACTTATAGAATATAAATAAAGTATAAAGATATAATGGTTTATTATTTCTTTAAACTGTATTTAAATGGTACTTACTTGTGTCTGTATTGGTTGTCTTCTACCTTTTCCTGCATGACTTTTTCTGGTATCTGCCCTTTACTTCACACAAAGACAGGAAGTTGCCCATAAAGGATGGATCTTGCCAAATCTGGAACTCTTCAACATAGAATCATAGAATCATTAAGGTTGGAAAAGACCTTGTCAGTATTTCCTGGCATCAGTTATTTCCTCGACAAACAACTCAGAAATGATAAATTGCCTGTCTAGCTTGCTCTATAACTATCATCTTAAGTAGGTGCATGATCCAACTCTTGAAGACTTTATCATCAGTAACCTAAACCTTTTTCTGTTCCTCACCCATGAACCTTTCTGAGACTTTTTGTTTGACTGCTAGGCTGTAAAAAATGGCAAGTCAGCCTCAAAATCCTGCATGTCTTTTGTGTAGGTTATTGGAAAAGTAAGGTGAGCTCCGTTGAAAGTATCAAGTTTTAGTGAATGATCTTGACAACCATGCCCTTGAAAGCAATTATACTGAGGATACATTTTGCAGGCCTGGGACATTTCTTTCCACAACGGCAACCAAACAGAATAGTTTCCTGACAATGCTGTGTAAGTAAAATCACAAAATGAGTCTGTGATGACAGTATTGTATTTCTTGCAATGCAAAGCTAGACCTAGTCTGGTCCTGGCTGTCTGTGGTGCAGGCTGGAAAACAGAATAGCATGCTAATGCTAAGTGCTCACACTAGTAGCACTGGCTACAGCATTCATAAGTCTGTGAGCTTTTATCCTAAGGTACATATGCAGCATGGACAAGATTTCAGCTTCATTTCCATGGTTCTGTATAATTACTCTTGATAACCTTACCTATGTAGAATCTCGGTCCCAGAGTGCTTGGCATACCTAGGATCCGACCCTACCTCCTTGATATTTCACTGACTTTGACGAAAAAGGTCCCTCAGCACAGTTCTCACTGCACAGTTAGCAGAAATCTCTGGACCATGAATTCCCGTATGTATGTTAGAGACCAATAATAGTAAAAATCAATAAACAATAAACCTAGCAATTGGGAATCTAGCATCACTTGCAAACAAACATAAATCAAATGGAAAAAAAAGGCAGCAAACACATATGAATTGTTCTCTGCAAATCTATGGTTCATTCAGCATACTGTGCAAATTAGATTTAAATGTGCAAATATGAAAAAAGTAAATATTTATTTGCTTTTAGTTTCAGTATAAATTTATGTTCTTTCTGTGGATTAGTACTTTTCTCATGAAAATAAGCACTGATCATGCTGCAAAAGACTTCTAAAAATATTTGAGCTGTTCTACTATGGGTTATGACTTCTGCTAATCTTCAGATTTAGCTATTAGCATGCTGTTCAAAAATGAACAGAAACAGCTGGTTACATAATCCTACACAGAATAGAGTGGAAACATTTAGCTTGATTTTCCTGATACTTCTGGATGTGGTGTTGTGGTTCAGGTAGGTGATGTCAGTATATTCAGACAGGATATGCTCAATAAAAAAATAATCTTATTTTTCAGAATATATGTGTAACTTCCTTTGTTTTTTGTCAACGTTTGTCTTTGGTATCCTTTTGTTGAGTCATTTGTAGCTTTACTCTTGTATTTCCCACAGTTTGGTCCACAGAATGTTTTCCAAACATTTTCCTTCATTCCTTAATTAAAAAAAAAGTATAAGGACAGATACCACAGCTGCAACTGTTAAAATGTTATTGCTGTATCAGATAAATACTTTGCATTCTGCATGTTCTCTTGCTAATATTTATATACTGCTCTCCAGATTTCCCTTCATTCATGTTTTTTCATATATCACATTGCTCATTGATTTGGTTGAAGTTATCTGCTTTAAATGGAACAATAATATCCAAGTTGTCTTTGTTTGAGAGTATCCATAAAGTCTTTGGTATCTGAAAGAATTTTCAAGTTCTTAGTTGCAGATATGAAAACTTTATATTCTCATTCTTTACTTTCCCTTACTACTGATGTGGTGGTAGAGTTACCACAGAAAGAAATTCTATTGCATTTGCAGTTATACACGGAAAAGGAGGTTGGTGGGACAGAGACTCTTAAGCACCAGTGGAGTCTCTCTTGACCCTGATACTCATCAAATCTGATTCTTCTAAAGCTCTGACCACTGTGACTGAGAATGCAAGAGTACGTTCCTCAGTTCTTAAAGCAGAATCACCTGCAGAGGGGATCACGGCACCCGTGTGGTTTATGGCACACTACCTCTGAGAAGCCAGATGTGTTTGATAGACAAGTGACTGAAAAGTTGCCATTTGTAAAACAAGCTGATGAAAAGGGAAGTTGAGACTACTACAAATTGATCAGAGGTATAAATCCTCAGCTAAAAGATAAAAGTGTTATAATCTCCGTTCTGAGGTATGAGCTGTCCCAGTCACAGCCACTAGCTAAATCAATGCCATTGACTAGGGCTTGTCATAATTTGGGACCTGTAAGAACAGAAAGCAGAAGTAGAGTGATGGATCATTATCGCTTTCCTATCTCTTTTCCAAAGTAGCAGAAATACTCTTGTGTATTTCTTTTTGTGGTGGCACTTTCTGACCTAACGTGACATTTTGGCCTTTCAACCATATGTCTGTTTGACCTTATGAACTTTTCAGTTTATAATATTTCACCATCTGTCTGCAATCCATTTACACAAACGTGAGATTTTTGTTACTGCTTTATCCACCAGTTTCTTGAGGAAAAAAAATGGTATCTCTGCATCTATAGATTCACAAAGAAACAGGTGCACACACACTTGTAGACACACACACACACATTTAATTGAGGAGGTGTATGTCACTGTGAGTTCATTCAACACACTCTCACTGCCTCCATGAGTAGATCAAGATATTGATAGAGGTAACGGTTTGACTTTTAAAGAATGCATATCTATGTAGTTTTGCACATAATTACCTAATGTGGCAAGGGTGCAGAACAGGTGCCTTCTCTCATGTGGCATCTGCTACCTTATCAGGCTGAAGTCAAGCTACTGAAGCTGGAAGATGTTTTGCGGCTTGGTAAAAGTCCAACAACTCTAAATGTCAAGGGAAAAAAACATATTTGTGAAATTGTTTTTCTTCCACACTAACACAGATTTTTGTTGCCACTGACTCCTCTGATACGTCTAATTCATTTGCTCCTTATTGCTGTGCATTGTCAGGCACAGATGTTAATGAATTTACCTGGTATAACCTCTGCACAGCACAGAAACACGATTCCCACTTTGTTGAGAAGAAACTGAGACATAAGTGACCTGCCAAAGGTCATACAGGCAGAGTGAGGTGGACCCAGAAATTCAACCCCTAGTGCCTTCATTTTCAGGCATAGCCTTAATAATAAGATGAGCCTTCCTTTTTATCAGATTATATATGTTTCTTAAAAGCCAATAATTTTTAGCTTGAATGACAAAGGTTAGAAACATAAATCCATAATTGTGTGTACTTTCATAAATATCTTGCTTTTCAGCTGCTTCTTCAGTTGCTGACATGCTGCTACTTTTGAGATTTTTGTTGGTTTGCTCTAAGTTGTAAAATATATTCTTGCAAGTGGGAAAGCCACCTGTAAAATTAGTCATCCTATATTTTCATTTGCAGTTTAGAAACTGGCAATAATATTAATCTTGAGGAACAGTTTGTTTTCTAGCTTTAAATAGGAAAACTCGTACAGACATTCATAGAAGTGTCATTGTTGCCAAAAGCTTGTACTACATTAATTCCGTACGTTTCTTTCATTTTTCTGACAACTCTTAGCCCTTCACAACCACTGTGAAACTTCTTTATGCAGTCTCTGAAATTTTAATTATGCTATCTGTATCCTTTTGATCTACTCAAGATTAATGGGAGTCAACTGCCTCTTATTACCTTTCTAAGTGAAACATGATTATGCTTCTCTTCAGGAAGGCTGCCTACCCGTAAATCAAGACATTTTCCTTTTTTTTTTTTTTTTTAAATGTTCCAGTCTGATGTCTGAAAAAATGATACCTAATGCTTTAATATAAAAGAAGTTAAACTAACAGTTCTGTAGTCTCTGGAATACCCACAGAACGTTGAACTGCTATGTTTTCAGTCTTCAGGGGTCTCTTTTTAACTTTATTCAGTGATCTCTTTTAAAAAACTACCACTCAGATTAGTAGTTACTATTGCCTTTAGAAACCTTGGCTATGACAGCCCTTATTCGTGGGCACATTTTACTGAAATAAAATGTTTGACAATCTAAAGTCTTATTCTCCATGAACAGGAGACCCTGTCACACAAATCATCTGAAAAAGAAAAGGACTGAAATGGGCATGAAAACTAGATCAGTCTCTCTCCTCTTGTCCTGCTTTGTCCTCCACACATTGGTAACTACAGAGAAATTCATGCTGCTCTTGGCTATTTGCTGCTATTCACAGCAGCTGTCCATTGATGGGGCTGTCAAACACACCTCTTTCATGTACACTGAGCGATAAATTCTGAGGCTTCTTCATGAAAAAGATGAACTTCCTACTCTCCTGGAACATGTGCACTTTTTTTTTTTTTGTCCTAGAAATTTCAACCAAATGCAAAAAAAATTGACCCAGCCATGATTTAAAGGCCCCGTCCATTGGGTTGAGGTTTCTGGATATCCAGCATGCCATGTGGAACTGTTGTTGCTAAGCCAGTAGAGCCGCCAGATGTTTGGAAAGCCTAACCACGTCAGCACAGCTGCTGTGCACTGCAGAGATAGCTCATATGCTGAGGACAAACAGTAACCCCCAGACAGCTATGAAACCTACCTTGCACCCTGATAACTCATCCTGCAGATGACACAAAAGGGACTTGTGCACTATCGGATAACAAAATTGGAAGGAGGGATGGTGATACTGAAGGAGATATAATGTAAATGCTCTTGACACTAATGGAGCAATTCTGCATAGAAATTGATCTTGATCTTCTTTTTTTTTTGTCAGGTTCAATCAACCAATGATATATTTTTGGTCAAAATGACAATAAAATACAATCATTTGGTAACAGTAGCTGACTTCCTGCTTATTTATTCTCTCACCAATTTTTATGTCATCTGGAAATGGCTGGGGAAAGACTTTCTGTGTTTAAAAATATAATTAATTATTAAATAATAGTATATTTAAAATATGGCATTAAAAAGATGCACCACTGAAGTTATGTTCAATTTTATGAGCTTTCCAGCAGAAAGGCCCTTGGAAAAAAACATCATCTGTGATGCTACTTTGTCTTCTTGTAATTTTCAGATATTTTTAAGGAGACAGCCATTCTTTCCTCTAAGCAGATTTGATGGCTTGAAGCAGGTACACAGCAGTATCCCGTCACAGCTACTATTCTTAGGATTTCTGTTGCTAACTGAAATTCTAACTTTTGAAGCATTCAGATTTGCAGGACAAGGAATGATCTGAAGCTTTGTGGCAGGTAATGGGTCAAACAAGTTTCTCTCTATCGTGGAGTATTACAGTCCATTTCTGCAGTGGAGTTGGAGAATAAGATTATAGTTTGAAGTCTTAATTTTTTTTATATTTTAGTTTGTGGGTTATGCTGTCTTGCTCCATAGCTTGTACTGTTGCATATGGAGTTTTGTCTTAGTTATCACTCTGGCCTTTGCATAGAAAAATAACATCTCTGCTTCTGAGCAATGAGCTGACCGCCCTCTCTGCCAGCTCTGTCTGATAACCCAGTTCTCCCACTCTCGTTATTATTACCACTGTTGTTGTTATTATTATTATTATTATTACAGCTGCATTAGTTCATCAGAATTAGGTGTATATATTTATAACAATGTAAAGTGACCTAACTGTGAATGCAATTTGGCAGGTACTTTAAGAAGAGAAGCAAGAGGCAGGTGCTATTCTGAAGAGCTGTGTTCAGCACTGCCACCTTACCTTCTGCATGAAACCCTGATGGTGAGAGCTACAGGTGGAGACTGAGACTTCAGATTCCACAAGCTGAAGGAATTCAAGCCTAAGTATCCAGCTAGTGGAAGATGCTTTTTGGTTCCTCTGCTGGAGGTGGGCTGAGGGCAGGAAGGTATGGGAGATTGCTGGGAGCAAGGTAGGAGGCCCAGCACTCACATCTGACCAAGTGGATCCCTTGAAATTTTGGCTTATAGAGAGAGAACAGAAAAAATAACTGGTATTAAACTGAACACATCCACTTTAGGTAGGTTGTTCTTATTTACGATAAGAAAGAATGAGAATTCTATACACTCCTGTGTTCTTAACTGGGAAAGCAGAATAGTTGTGCTGGTAGGCATCTGCCCTTGTTCACACAAACACAAGGATGTGTTTGTCCTAGTCTCATCCGATAGCTCCAGCCTGGCACAGATACTGAGGATTATGTAGGAATGTATGACCTACATGGCAAAGGTATACACCTGTGGGAAAAGCTATTAGAAAATGCATGCTACAACATGTGTCTTCAGTTTAGTTCTTAGTTTTTGTTTTCATTTTCAAAACTTTATTTTCTGTTCATCAGGGAGTATATGTCCCTGTCTATTTATCAAGTTATTTTCTATACTATTTCCTTTCTTCAGCATACCTGTTAAAGCCTTTTTTGATTTTGATCTTAGATGCTTTGACTGGCATTAAATGGTTTTGCTTATTTCCATCTCTTGTATAGTTCCCTCACATATGGAAAGTGATTTTTTTAATTCTCTTTTCCTATATTAAGGAAGGGAATGGAGCATCTCCCTTATGAGGAAAGGCTGAGGGAGCTGGGTCTCTTCAGCTTGGAAAAGAGGAGACTGAGGGGTGACCTAATGAATGTTTATAAATATGTGAAGGGTGAGTGTCAGGAGGATGGAGCCAGGCTCTTCTCTGTGACATCCAGTGATAGGACAAGGGGCAATGGGTTCAAGCTGGAACACAGGAGGTTCCACTTGAATATGAGAAAAAACTTCTTTCCAGTGAGGGTGACAGAGCACTGGAACAGGCTGCCCAGAGAGGTGGTGGAGTCTCCTTCTCTGGAGACATTCAAAGCCCGCCTGGATGCGTTCCTGTGGGATCTGATCTGGGTGTTCCTGCTCCGGCAGGGGGATTGGACTAGATGATCTTTCGAGGTCCCTTCCAATCCCTAACATTCTGTGATTCTGTGATTCTATGATTCTGTGATATTCAATATAATTTTTTTTCATAATTACAGCCACAGATTTTATTCCTAGTTCTTGTCAGATTACATCTGTGCTTGCTTCTATCTATTCTTTCTTCCCAAAGAAACTAGTGCCTTTTGTCTATCACTTTTATTTTCTCCAAGATTTTTTGTGTGGCTTTTATTCTGAGATACAGAAGCTAGTTATCCTTCCAAGACACAAACTGCAGGGTTACAGCAAGGATTCATTCATACAATTCAAGTTGGCTGGCTCAGCATATAAAATTTCTCATCCACAACTTTTACAGACTCCCTTGCATCCTGCAGCCTGCTGCAGTACTCTGTCTTGAAGAAGTAACATAATCCTTGCCTGAAAGCCATGCATGAACTGTCCCGGAGTAAATGTCACATGGGCCAGAAGGTGCAGCTTGGCCATGCCTGCTTTAGAGGAGCTCAAAGCATATGCAGACATCTCCCTCCATTTGAAACATTGAGATGTCAACTGGAACTAGCTGCTGTAGGTTGATTTCTCCTATATTTTTGATTAGGAGAGTAACAACCTTTGTCAGTCATGCTTATAGTACCTCTGGCTTAACATACAGAGCTGCCCTTTCTGTCCCCCTGGAAAATTTGGTGAGTCATCAAGCAAGAAAACCAGCAAAAGGGCAAGATTTCTCTCATGTGAGAAGTCTACTACTTTACAAAAGAACGTAAACCCAGCACACAAAAGCCATAGAGTCCCTTCCCTAATGCAAAAAAATAAACAAAGTCTTACCAAAACAAGAGGGTTTTTTGTTTTTTTTTTACCAGCCTTAGGGAGACACTGAGAGAGGACCCATGCCAGGTGTCTGTCTCCCGTGTGGAAGTAGCTCAGATATGACGGAGGTGAGCTCTGGAGACTAGAAAAGAGCAGATCTATATGAAAGACACAGAATAAGGCTTGCTCTGCATGTAAATATGCAGAAAGGTTATGTAACAAGGGAGAGGCCTGCCTTTTACACCTAAGGAGAAGACAAAAGTAGCCCCCCCTAGGAAGCACACCTCTTTAGTGAGTCATGGGCTAGGGTGCACACCTGCATCAGCAAACAAACCCACTTTGCCCCTGCTCTCCCACCACTGCAGGTTTGGGTTCCTCTGGCAAAGCCAAGCCTCTCTGCCAGCTGGGAAGCATAGCCCAACCCTGGGAGCTGCACTGAGGCTGCTTGTGAGCTGTGCATGGCTCAGGATCTTCCCTGCTTTCATCCCTTTTGTACAAGTCAGCACCATCCACAACCACCTGCATGGGAGACATTGGATTAGTCATTATCCTGGATTCGTGTTTCCTTTTAGGAGAGAATATGGGGAGCCTAATAATGCAGGACTGAGAGTGGGAGGGTGATGGGACAGGTAAGGCAGAGGAGGAGGAGAACGTGTGAACATGTGCTCCCAGGGGTGCTATGTCGGTCCCCCAGAGAGGTTTCTGTCGATTACTTGACCATACTCAGGGCGTGGCAGCATAACACCAATGGAATTTTCCCAATCTAGGTGCAAGCAGAAAATATGCTGGGATGCACTGGCTGGACATGCTAAGGCCAAAAATCAATATAGACTATGCAGCCCTGCTCTGTCTTTGAGGATACTCTATTTTGAACAATGTCTCCAGCAGCTGTGATGCTCCCCTCTTTTTCATATCCAAAACTTCCCTCTTTTCTTTACAGGATCATCAAGCTGGGTTTAACAGAGCTGTCTCCCACTGATTTTACTCCAGGCATGGCAGACAGTGTCTCTTAAATTAAAGACAGTGGTACTTCATTCCTGTGAGCTCTGGTTCTACCTTGGATTTGACTTTTATTTTTGTGTGAGAAAATGAGCTCCTTCTAGATTCTCAGAATGCACTTCCTAAAAGCTGCAGCAGAAAAACTGGAATTAATTGAATATAAAGTGCTACTACACCTTCAGCTTGATTACACAAAAATCTGTGCAAGTTAAAAGGCATCAGGTCTGCTGAATTGTAACTAATAAAGAGCCATAAAGGAAATTAAATGAGATTACCAGTGTTAGTCAAATGAACACTAATGCTGTTTTCCTAATGCATTATCAGGTTTGAAGATTGCTTGGTGGCTAATAGAATGGTTCTACCACTTGACCATTTGACCAAACTAGTCAGACTACTTAGGTTTCCCCATACCATGTGAACACCTACAATGTCAGCCCTCTAATTCACTATTCAGAGATTAAATATTGTAGAGTACCTGGTCTCATCTCTCTTCTGGTAATAGTGACAGTGTTGGTTTCACTCTGCAGGCTGCTATGGTGTTCATAAGCTTAAAAGGTTTTAAACTGGCTGCTAACTTGCAGACCTAGAGCCTGGTTTCATGCATGAGATTTTCTGTTTCGAGGGTGTTACTCAAAGACTTTTGGAATAACTGGGCATCCCTGTTGTAATGTCTAAACTTTGTAACCACCTTGCAGAATCTATAACCCAGAAGCAGGTGTTAGGTTATCCTTACCATGAGTAAGGACAGTACCTTCTGATGATTCAGCGACCAGAACAATCCATTCCAGAAATACCAGTATAGCCTCTTACCTCTCCAAGACTTCATGGCATCCATCCATTAAGTCTTCCTGAGGAGGTTGTATGAGATCAGCTGGTGCTGAGCAAGTCTAGCAAGCATTCACAGCACACAACCTTGCTTCGCCAGCAGTTCTGTTTTGTACTTGCCCCCCAAAATAGTTACCTTACATTGCAGAGTTTCCTCAGCTTGGGGGAATTTCAATGCCTGTTTCATATATTCAAAGAATATCCTAGCCATGGTGCAAGTAGAAACTGCCTTTGGATGTAGCTCAGTGCATGTTTTGGGTTGAACACGAAAGCTGGCAAAAAGAGTCTTGTAGGGTAACACCTAGGAACAACCAGGAAGAGAGGGTCCCTACAATTGTAGCCTACTCCTGTGATAATTTCTACTCTTTTGTGCAATATAAAAATGCATTGTTACTACTTCTATTTATCAAATAACTTCATATTTTTTGTCATTGCTATTCTAATCCATTAAAATTGAGTAAAAATAGAAATCCGGAGTATTTAGGTAGCTCCAAGGCTTGATAAGATGTCTGAGTAGCTTTCTTTTAATATCTAAGTGTCAAAAGTGGAAGTGAACATGACAGCTGTGAAATACTCAATGTCAGTTTTGCAACATTTTAAAATAAAGCCTGTCTGGCTTTGCAAAAGGAAATTTTACTAGATCTTAAGTATAAAATAACTTGTACGAGTAGCTGTACTTTCCTCCTTTCATTATCAGTGGACAGAATGGCAGGCCACTGTATGAGGGCAGACCACCTGCATGCAGGTGGCAATTGTAGACTCTGGGATGGAAACATAGTCGGACTTTTTCTCTAATCACCACTGAGTGCAAGTTTCTCTTCCAGTTAATCATGTGGGACTTCAGAGTAATTTGATTTAAATGAGACTGAAGGTATAACAGTAACTGCCAATTGTATAGGATATGCATTGCTAATTACTACTGATGGCAATGATAATTACATGTGGCTACCTCTTAGAAGACTGGCCTTACCATCCACTTTAAAAAAAAAAAAAGACTTTCTTCCTTTGTCTTCTTGATGCAGGCACATGTGGTGCTTTTCCTTTTTTAGGACAAATGACGGTTTCACTTCACCAACCCCATAGGCCCAGGCTACTTCTTTGCAAGGCACTGTGATACCCCACAGCCAGCCAAAGCAAAAAGGCATTTTTTTCTGTTCCCAAAGCTGGATTACTAGTGGAGCTACACTGAGGAGCTTGTAACACCTGGAACAACTTTCCAAAGATGAAGTTAGTAATAGTTCTGCTACTAGTCCCACCTCTTATGAAGTGCCTATCACTTTTTTCATATAGTAGGGAATTCTAAATTAATTCTTCTGTCTCCATTGGTTTGGAATAGAAATGATGCTTTCACAGTTCACCGAAGTGGAAAGTCTTTCATCAGTAGAAAATCAGCCAAGAAATTGGATGTCAAAGGCCTCATACATTACAAAACAGTTGTTTGCAATTGTATTGGGTCTGTGTGGCAGGGTTTTGATAGAAGGGGGAGAGGTCTGCAGGGGAGGATCCTGTGAGAAGCTGCTGGAAGCTTCCCAGGCTCCATGTCAGTCCTGACAGTGGCCACAGCTAAGCTGGTCAGTGATGGTGGATCTGCCTCTGTGATAACGTGGTTAAGAGGGAGAATGGCTGGTGGTGTGGCCCTGGCTCTGTCCCAAGACCTGGGAGCTCTTCAAGAGCCAGCAAAAAAAAACTGCAGTCGAANAGACTGAAGGTATAACAGTAACTGCCAATTGTATAGGATATGCATTGCTAATTACTACTGATGGCAATGATAATTACATGTGGCTACCTCTTAGAAGACTGGCCTTACCATCCACTTTAAAAAAAAAAAAAGACTTTCTTCCTTTGTCTTCTTGATGCAGGCACATGTGGTGCTTTTCCTTTTTTAGGACAAATGACGGTTTCACTTCACCAACCCCATAGGCCCAGGCTACTTCTTTGCAAGGCACTGTGATACCCCACAGCCAGCCAAAGCAAAAAGGCATTTTTTTCTGTTCCCAAAGCTGGATTACTAGTGGAGCTACACTGAGGAGCTTGTAACACCTGGAACAACTTTCCAAAGATGAAGTTAGTAATAGTTCTGCTACTAGTCCCACCTCTTATGAAGTGCCTATCACTTTTTTCATATAGTAGGGAATTCTAAATTAATTCTTCTGTCTCCATTGGTTTGGAATAGAAATGATGCTTTCACAGTTCACCGAAGTGGAAAGTCTTTCATCAGTAGAAAATCAGCCAAGAAATTGGATGTCAAAGGCCTCATACATTACAAAACAGTTGTTTGCAATTGTGTTGGGTCTGTGTGGCAGGGTTTTGATAGAAGGGGGAGAGGTCTGCAGGGGAGGATCCTGTGAGAAGCTGCTGGAAGCTTCCCAGGCTCCATGTCAGCCCTGACAGTGGCCACAGCTAAGCTGTTCAGTGACGGTGGATCTGCCTCTGTGATAACGCGGTTAAGAGGGAGAATGGCTGGTGGTGTGGCCCTGGCTCTGTCCCAAGACCTGGGAGCTCTTCAAGAGCCAGCAAAAAAAAACTGCAGTCGAAAGAGGAGTGGGATGTGAGACAGACGACCATGCAGACAGCGAGGTCAGTGAAGAAAGGAGGAGGAGGAGGTGCGCTGGAGCAGACGTTCCCCTGCAGCCCATGGTGAGGTGGCAGCTGTGCCCTGCAGCCATGGAGGTCAGCGGGGAGCAGATCTCCACCTGCAGACCTGGAAGGACTTGGCGCTGGAGCAGGTGGCTGCACCCAAAGAAGGCTATGACCCCCTGGGAATGCCATGCTGGAGCAGTCTGTGTCTGAAGGACTGCACGCCGTGAAAGGGACACACGCTGGGGCAGTTCATGAAGAACTGCAGCCCGTGGGAAGGACTCACAGTGGAGAAGTTTGTGGAGGACTGTCTCCTATGGGAGGGACCCCATGCTGGAGCAGGGGAAGAGTGTGAGGAGCCCTCCTCGGAGGAGGAAGGAGCGGCAGAAATGATGTGTGATGGACTGACCACAACCCCCATTCTCTGTCCCCATGCTCTGCTGGAGGGGAGGAGGTAGAGAAATCAGGAGCCTGGGAAGAAGGGAGGGGTGGGGAGAAGGTGTTTTTAAGATTTGATTTTATTTCTCATTATCCTACTCTGATTTGATTTGTAACAAATGGAACGGATTTTTTTCCCTGTCTGTTTTGCCTGTGACCATAATTGGTGAGCGATCTCTCCCTGTCCTTGTCCCAGCCCATGAAGTTTTACCTTTTGTCTTCCAATTTTCTTCCCCTTTGTGCTGGAGCATGGAGGAGTGAGCGAGCTGCCGTGTAGTGCTTATTTCCAGCTGGCCTCAAACCATGACAGCAATTAAGGCCAGCAGTAAGATGTGTATGAGTCTATCGTGCTTCTTTTTGTTTATTTAATCAGCCCGAGGCATAACATTAGACAGTTTGAAGTGGCATTGTTTCCTTGTCGTGTCCTAGGATTTTCTGTGTACACTAAATGTATGTTATCAAAGGACTGCAATCTGTTAAAAATAGAGACTTTTCCTATTTTGCCTCAGTTCTGACCAATAATCAGGACATTTTCACAGAAGCATTAACCTTCTAAAGTAGCAGCCACTGCTGGTGGGGGGACATTGTTTTGGAAGTTGTTAGAGGGAATCATCTAAATACAAGGGTACCAGCAGAATGAAGCTCGATGTGCTGCAATCTTTCTGTGCAGTCACAGGGGCAAAGACCATGACAACTTCTGCTGATGTTTCTGTCTTAAAAGATGTATGTTTCAGGGAGAACTGTGGATCACTGTGCACCATGATAGAGAACTTTGTAACTGATATAAGGTTGAATGGAGTCAAAGCTGAACTGAAAGTAAGCTAGACGTGAACTAAAAGGAGTCAGGTAGCTTGGTCAACATCAGCTCCTAAAGTCATGCTACTGCCAGTTTTAATGGGGATCTCAGAACAGCAGGGAATCTTATTTACCATATGCTGAGCATGGTGCAGCAGATGGACAGTGGCATTCTAGTCTTTTCTGTTCTTTCCTTGCACTTGTCAATTCAAGCCCTGGGAAGAAGGGATGGTATCCAGATTGATAACACATGGATGTTCTCTAGGGCTTGACTCTTTCATCGGTGCACTATTGCAGGAATAACTGAAAATCCTTTCTCTGTAAATGTAAATGCAGTTTGTGATAGCTGGTACTTTTGAAGATGGATTTATTATGTCTGTCTCAAAGTTGTCAGAAGGTAAATCAGGCTTTAAAGAACAGATTAGACAGAGCTGATCAGCTGGTAGAAGTGTGCTATGGAATATCACAGGTAGAGACCTCCACAGAGAAACTTGTAAACAAAGGAAAAATCCACTTGTAGGTAGCAGTGATGGTTGCCTTGGACAGCCCACTATTTCAGTAACACCTGTGAGCCTTCAGTAACAAAATTAAGTCCTTGCATGGCAATCTGAGAGTTACCAGATATATGTTGCCAAGATTTTAAATAATCTTTTCTTCTCCTCTGAGAAGTAAATCTTACATGATAGACTCTAAACAGTGACACTAAAGTAAAAGACTAAGAGCACTGTGACCCAGTAGCCAGTTGGTCTCCTTGGAGTTGACAGGAACAGTAACAAGAAATGCTTGAGATTACCACTAAAAATATCTTTAAAACATGTACCTGAAGTCCTTTTCTCTGTAAACAAGCTCTTTAAAAAGTAAAATTTAACATAATTTAGTCTATTTCTGCAGTCTTTTACAAATCTGAGGACCAAGTCTGCTCAGGGCCCTCCAATAAGTTTTTTTATGGCATGTATTTTTTTGAGAAATTAATAAAACAAGCCATAGCATTTTCAAAGGGAAATGGGAAGGAAAATAAAACTTCTATTACCATATCAGTATATTCATTATTTTAAAGGTACTACCCAAACTTCTCTGTTTCATTTGATACATCTGTTCTTGCGAATTGATAACATAGGAGGTTTTAGAGTGCAGCTCTGGAACACTTTGTCAGTGGGCTGAAGGGATTTCTAGGTAAGTACACAGAAGAGGAAGGCACTGGGTGCTGCTACATTTTAAGATTATGCTGTCCCAGGGGAGACATCCAATGACTGCAAACTGTTGGAACCTGGAAATGTCTTGATGCTTTGTCTTTATGTGCTTCCTGAGGTAGCCTACTGGCCACTTCTAGTGACAGAATCTGGTTTGCAAAGACCTTTGCTCTGACCCAATACAGTTTTAACGACATTTTCACCCTTTTAGGACAGGATAGTCTTCTGCTTAAGTAGTGAACTGAAGCAGCTCTGAGTGGAAGGAGCATGAGAGTCAGTACAAAGGAGAAGGAAGGAGCACATTATGTGGGCAGGGAAGCTGGCATCAGCTGAGTTGACTTAAACTCCCATGGGATTGTAGGGTCCTTCTACAAACCTCATTTCTTTTTTTACACAGAAAAGAAATAGCATTTTATCCCATTTCAAATGAAAGCAGACATACATTCAGCTCCTGACCTCTTCTTCATCAAGAAGGGTCATTCGTGAATTTCCTGGTTACTGCAGGCTTCCCAGTCATTGTACCAAAACCAGCAGCAGTGATTTGTTAGACTGTTATTAACAAATGATGCCTCTTTATGATCCTTGTTCCAACATCATCTGCCTTAGCAGAAGCTGGACCTTGAACTTTTTGAAGTGGGTATTAAAAATCCCTTCCAGTGACGGCTGTATTTTTGGCCTTCTCTAAGGATGCAGATAATTCATTTCAGTGATATGCCATTGCTGGAACAGTCTCTAGCACTGTTGACACTTCAGTGAGATATATCAGTCAAACTGCAAGCAAACACCTTTTGCTAGAGTACACAACCGTACCTCATGGGAGATAAATCAGTTGCATGTGTGAAATGTCTGCAAAATAACTGGATGCAATTAAGTTAATTCCATCAAACTGAAAATGACTGTAAACAGAATTGTGGAATTCAGAAAAGCCTAAAACTCATGAAATTTCTGAGCTTACCACCTTGGACAGGTGCATGAGCATTTAAGTAGTGAAGTCTCATCCACTACAAAGGAATTGTTTGAAAGCTTCACAGAAACCAGCTCCCAGTAATTTTATAGGAGCTTTATTCTCTCACTATTGCTAACATTTGATTATTTAGAATAAAATAGATCTAGCTTGCTAAATCATGATTTCAACAAGTCTCACTAGTATCAAGGAGCCTATATGGAGGTCAGGGACAGGAAGGGTCTCCAAAACTTTAATGTCATGTGTTTGTGAGTTGATTGAAATTTTTTTTCTTCAAAAAAATTATTCTTTTGTTTTCTTTAAATTATGATCTACACTTTGGTCTTACATATAACTCAAATCAAAATAGAGAAATAATATAAATTAAATTGTTACCATGTGTATTCAGACATGAATGTTTTGCACTCACTCAGCAGCCCTCATGTCCTGGATATATCCCTAAGGCATGTGTCTAGAGTAAGTAGCTGCTAATACAATTTGGAACTGCATAGATTTTAAATAATATGCATCTATGAAACAAATTTTAATGGCTTTATTGTCCCCAGCTTATGGGTGTACCTCAGTGTCTTGCTGCAGAGAATGCCGTACAAGAGACATCTCGCTGCTTCTTGAAAAGAGCTTCGCTAAATTTTCCTTTCTGGAAGTTCACCTGCTATGAAACTCGTATTACTATATCCTCTGTCACTCAACATCACTGCTGAGGTCATCCAGAATGTCCAAAAAGAAAGATTTCTTTGAGTTACTTTGTTATCTTTTCCAATCAGAGGGTTCCAATAAGTTGCACAGGATCCCAATATGAGTTCGGTCAGCTAGCCAAGGAGTAAACGTGTACAGTAGTGCTTCCTCAGCTTGAGTTTGAACAGTGATTGTACTGGCTTCTGACACTGGGCTTGGACCTTCTCTGAGGTCTATGTAACACTGAACTGACTGGCAATACTTAAGAACATTAATGGTAGAGGGAGATCTTCACAGAATGGTTGAGGTTGGAAGCAGGGTCCAACCCCTTGCTGAAGCAGGGTCACCTAGACCCAGTTGCCCAGGACTGTGTCCAGATGGCTTTTGAATATCTCCCACGATGGAGACTCTGCAACCTCTCTGGGCAACCTGTGCCAGTGCTTAGTCAGCCTCACAGTAAGATGTTTGGATGGTGCCTCCTGCGTTTCCATTTGTGCCTGTCGCCTCTTAAAAATCTTCGACTAGGATATGGAAATATGTGGCTAAAACTCTTGTATTCTTAGGCATCATGGCAAAAAAAACCTCCTCAAACATTAAAATAGGGCAAATACATTTTCATCATGCTTGTTCTGCTTTCCTCAAGAAAAAGCAGAAGAGTGGGTTAACGGTAAACAAATCACTGATCTCCAAATGTTGGTCCTTTATCTACCTATACACTGATTTCTGAAAACACAATTTCAAATTCATCTCTGATATTCTTTTATGCTGCAAATTGTTGTTCTATGTAGTTTAAATAGCAGCTGGGACAATCTGATAAAAATGCACAGAAATATTAGCAGTTTTAATCCAAACATTTATCAGAGCTGTGAAGCTTGCAATTTTACAGTGCAGAAAATATGAAAGATGTCTTTAGAGAACTTGAATGCCATAAGTTAACATCTGCAACTTCATACAGCTATGCATCACTCTGCAATCATAAACTCAAGCTATGAACGCTCTTCCCACTCTGAACACTCATGATCAATTTGAATAGAAATGATTCACTCAGGATTTGGGAAGCAACACAAAGAGGCTGAAATGAATTATTCACAAATTGCTTCTGAAGAGGTAGATACCATAAGGTCAGAACTTCTCAAACCAGTTATGAATACTGCAACAAAATCCCCGTTAACCTAGGAGTGTGCTTTAGGTGGTGTGTTCGATCCATGTAATAAGAAGCAGTTTTGAAATTTTCACGAGGTAATGTCAAAAAGATGAGAGGACGTTGCACTGAAGGCTCAGTGGAAGTGAGTCAGTCTTCTGCTCTTTTAGGCTTCTTAATATGTTGCAATGCCTCTGAACCCTCTTTCCTACTCTGCTATTCCTGACTGTTCCTCTGTGCTTTTTTGAACCAGATTTGTCTAAGATACTGCCTAAATTTATCCATGTGTCTCCAAAACTGCAAATGATAAGCTGGAGTAAAGCCAGCTGACTTCAACAGGAACACACGTAGTCATGCCTGTGAGAGCACAGTCTCTGTGACTTTTCTGGTCAATGCAGAGACATATTATTTTCAAATGCATATTTCATGCTTAGAGGTAAATTTGGCCTAAATTGCCCCTTTAATTGGAAATATAGCTTGGCTTTCACTTGCAGTTTGTAGCCAGGACTATATGAAGCCAGTAGGTATCACCCAAAGCCATCGGGAATCTGCTGGCTCACCTGAAAATTGTGCAAATGTTAGATTGGATAAAATCTCCTCCTTCAATGCTATTAGGTGAGTTTAATGTCTCAGCCTTTATGTCTGGAGGTGGGCAGGATAAATGGCTCTCATAAAGTATTGTAGCTACTGCGGAAAATTTCACATATGCTCTACCGTGTTGTGTTGGCAAGGCTCCGAAGAAACACGAAGAAAGGGCACATTGCTCGCAGTGCTAGCACATATGATTAAAGATACAGCAAGACAAGTAGCAATCTCTCACTAGAGATTTAAAAATCACTTATTTAGAAAACCAATGCTTCCAAATCACTGAGCAAGATAAACAGCCCACAGGGACAACTTGATCTTCTTATAATCTGAACTACCAGCTACTCTGCTACTATAGCTCAGAATATTCAGATGATCTGGATACCTCCCAAAATCTGTGTACCCATCAATCTTTAGATGTTGGCTTTAAAGAGCTTCTTTTTCTTTCTTTTTTCTTACATTTTTAAGACACTTTTCAATGGCTTTTATTATTTTGCTTATGAATCTTTAAGAGCCATGCAATGTAAAAAGCATAAAAATACTAATTTCTTGAGCTAATTTCTTGTCACTTACTGAATGGGAACATGAGCTATATGTTTATACCAGTAATAACAATACTGTGGTCGCTTGTCTGGAGCAGGTGCATAAGTTACCCCATAAAAGTGGAGGTATCACAACTGTGTTCTTTGGCTTCTGAAACATCAGCAGCTTTTGGTGGTGAAATCTCCGTAACTCTTCTCCTCATCTTGTTTGTCTGTCTGTCGTTTTGGTTTTAATAGCTGCTCTGCTTGCTGATATACCTGGTTACAGTAATCTTTACAGTCATTCTTTAGCCTCACAAGCTACTGCAACTGAATTAATTATAGTGAAGTGCTGCAATAGAACAGCAATAATGTTCTCTGAGGTGTGTATTACACCAGATTCCCAGGCGGATGAGTTTTTTAATAAACTCCGCTTCACCACATGTATCAGTTTTCTCAGCTGTCTAGAAACCAAGTTTACACATTTGCACATGATTTTTCAGTGCTAAGGGACCACACTGATATACATCAAGCAAAGGTGAAAAGCTGTTGCACATATAGGTAATTTTAATCCATTCCATTTTTAAATACCACAATAAATTTAATTTTCACAATAAATTAAATAGCCATGTTCAGTTTACAAAATAGAATTACTTAGTGTGAAACCAGTATTTACAAACATTGTACACTATGTACACCATGTTTTTAGTTTTGTTGATACACAAGCATAGAAGAAAAAATCATTTGACCTTTTTTTGACACATGATTGACATGCTACAAGTGACACTATGGTCCATACAATAAAACAATAGTGCAAACTCACCACAGGAACTCTGAAACAATGCAGTTTGTATGAGATAAGATATTAATTTCAAATAATAAGAAAATAGTACTATCCACTCTCATTGTAAAAATTCAGCGCTGTGTTTAAAGTGTCAGTATTCCTTTAGCAGTATACATACCAGATATAGCCTGAAGATTATGCTTTCTCACAGGTTCACAGACTTTTGACATGAATTTTTATGGCATAAACTAATGTTCTGCTTAGATCAATAAGAATGTCACATAAACACTTCACTAAGCGAGAGGAACACTGACCCTTTTAACATTGTCTGACTTTATGTCCCTAAATACCTCCTTTCCCTTTATTATTATATCTTAAAAGATGCAACTATGCTGACAGTAAGTTCATGTTAGTTACTACTTTGTAGAAAAAATTGATCCCACTGTATATTTGGTCACACACTGCATATGTACACGTATGCATGAAAAAAGTTACTTTGATAGCCGTGTCTATGAAAAGTGCATATTTTAGCAGAGACATTGATTGCATGTCTCAGAAACAGAAAGTGTTGTATGAAGTTTAGATTAGGGCCAATTAAAGGTCCTCCCAGTGATCTGGTAAAATTTTTGATTAAAAGGATGAAAGAACTTGCGCAATTTGGTAATGACAGAGGTATCTACCTCTGGATGGATTCGTCCCTTGCTACCCGCCAGGCACTTGTTAAAGACAATGTTAAATCGCAAGCAGTAGAACCCTCTGGTGGCATTGAAATATAAATTGTACTGACTTATCCTTGGTGGAAGATTTAGGAACTTCTCGACCAGCTGGAGTTCGGGCAGTGGTTCGGTGATGAGCCGGTCTCCATCCACGATATGAAACTGTTCAATCGGGAAGTATTTTAACCATCGCTCCAGATGTTTTGTGTAGATGCTGGTTCTCACCGCTTTATACTTAGTGTTCACTTCGCAGGTATTAGGATCAATAGCCAGCTTCTCAAATTTGTAGTAAGTTTTGTTCTTTCTTTCCTTACCTTCTAGCACCTGAGTGTAATCAGAAATAGCTCTTGTGGTAGGTTCCCTGACAATGATCAATAATTTGATAGATGAGTTCATCTTGTAAATCCTTTCAGGTACTTCCTCAGTGATAAAATACGCAGGGCTTTTCTCAATTGTTATTTGATGAGGGTAAGAAAAGGGCATTTTTTTACGGTACCACTCAATCCCCTTGGCATAGTTCTCGTCATTGTCAAAGAAGTGAATCTCTTGAGAAGCTTTGACCACTGCGGGGTGAAGGTTCAGCATCTCCAGCAGTGCTCGGGTGCCTCCTTTCCGCACCCCAATGATAATGGCCTTGGGAAGCTGCTGAACCAGATTCTGCAGTTGTATTTGTTCCTTGGTGGCATTGCCCTTTCGGAACTCATGGAGCAGCCCCCGCTTGAACTGCAGAGCTCGCAGTGGGATTTCGTCCTGGTCCCGGAGTCCAAATCGACCATCAATGGGGCAGAGGGGCTGCAGTCTGCAAGAAAAATAAGAGGTATTCATAAAAATAGGATATCTCCTAAGGCAAGTTTTCTGTCTAAGGTAGTCACGCTCATGGGAAACCTTTTGTGATGTCATGTGATATGCCCATCTTTCAAATTTTATTCTGCCAGTGATTAAATTGTTTGCAAATCGTTTGATTATTTATTCTATTATTTTGCTGTGATTTGGCTCAGTAACTTCTAACTCCACCCTTCTGATCTCTACAAGCATAAGCACTATGATTACCGTTCTCAGGGATTCTTGAACCTTGCCTCATCTCCCAGATTCCTCATTACTTTGTATTCTAAGATGAATTTTATTTGATCATTTTGATCTGAAAATACAGTTAATTGAAGTCATCTCTTTCCAACACTTTTCTATTCTAGCCTAAATTCTTTCCTGTGCTTCCCATTGTATTGACTATTAGCTGCTAATCCAGAGTTGGCCTTTTTAGTGAAGAGAAGTGAAAGGGACAAAAAGCAGCTTTCTAGGCATCAACTTCCAATATTTTCCTTCCTCTTTAGAAGGTGCCTGCTGTTTTCCCTGGGGAAGAATCAGAAAGACTGAGGTTCTGAATCAGATATGATTATCAAGGTACAGAAGGGTTGGCAAGAATAGTTTTTAAAAGTGCATTTATTCCATCATTGCATCAATGACTTTCTTATCATCACTTATGTATGCTCCCACTGAACCTCATTCTGTGCCTTACTATTTTTTCTTTTGCCCCTGCATTTTTATGCTATTCTTTTATATTCCCCTGCAACTATTTTATAGATTTTCCACTTTTCTAGTGCTTCTTGTATTTGATGTCACTGAGTGTAAGAAATGATTCAGTAAGAAAAATGTTAAAACTTTGCTCCTACAGAACCTTGAATAAACCCTCACCTCCACTCCCAAATCAGCGCCTTAGTCATTATAGGGGCCAATATTGCACTGAAGATGAAATTGGTGCATAGAGAGAACTTCCAAAGTCCTACAGAAAAATATCATTAATAATTTTGCAGAGCCATGTTCTCCAAAATTAAGGATATGTGAGAACAAAGGTTGCCTAGGCAATTTTAATATGAGCTCGCTGTGCATATATATTATGATACGGTTTTTAAATTACATGGCCACATGCTATTATTTTTCACAGGACCCCTGCCTCAGCCAGTATACCAGATGGGCAATGCTCATTAATAGCTGTTTAGGTATTCAGCATTTATTCTGATTTCTCAGCATGTGGCCCCTCAGTCATTTACTGTATGTTATTCAAACCCTGCTTTCAGGACAGAATTATTTATTTCTTTATGGCTTTTCCATCCATCACTGCTTGTTGGGGTCTCTAATTTGACACTGATGCTAGGACAAAGGATGGTTGGGACAAAGTAAGTTTAATATCCCTGGCTGACCTCCTAGCTGTTTCCTTGATTATCCAGATGCTGAGAGGTATAGTCTGTCCAGACAGAGCCAAAGAAACAACCCTGATGACATTGCTGGGTTCACATGAGCTCTAACTACAAATTAGAAATTAGACTAATTAAAAAGTGTGATGAGAAGTGAGTTCCTGTTGTTATTTCTTTTCTCAAATTTCCACTCTCTTCTCTTCCTGTGCTTTCTGCCATCTACTGAATAAGAGCCTGACTTGGTGGCAAAGACTGAATCATTGCAACACGGATGCAAACCTGCCCACAAAAAAAATAAAAACCAAACAGAAAGCAATGTCTTGACAGTGGTACAATTTGGTCAGGCTGTGGCTGGTGAGACAGCATTTCTGCAGCAGTGAGGTGGCAGTTAAAAGCAGAAGAAACAGAAGCTGCAATTGCTATCTCGGTTCTTCTCTTCCCTCTCCTTCTGTGTGTTTGTTATTTGTTTTCAAGCAAAAGGGATTCCACAACAGCAGTTCCAGACCCATCTCAACTAATTTTATCTCTTTTGCTCAAAAAGACAGTTAGCACTGCCTTCAGTGTAACACAACAGCTTGTCAAACAGGGTGGTTTCCTTGAAACGTAAATAAATACTCAAGATATCCTCTAGGCTAAGGGAAGAGATAGAGTGTTGTTAAAAGTCTTTCCTCAACACTTTACATTTCAGGTTTTTTACTCTTGCCCCTTTCTTCTCCTTTCTCTAAACAATAAAAAAATCTCCTTTAAAAGATGTTGGCAGTGATGGCATTAAGCAGGCTGTCAGATCTTGGTAGTTGAATCCCCAGGTGTAACTATTTACTGTTAAATTGCAACATATCAATATTTTTGATTCTCTGAGTCATTTTTTCCAATAAAATAACAGAGTCCTTTGCAAAGAAAGAATATATGACATCTATTGTATCACTGAAGTTGCTCTCACGAAACGGGCAGTTTCTCAAACTGCTATGGTAAAGCTCCACAAATACTCTTGACAAAACCCACCACAGAACAATTCATCTCAGGGAAATGTGTTTTTGACAAATTTCAAAACAGCTAAAATAAAGCTGGGCAATCTTAATGACAATGATCTCTTAAGAATATTTTCTAATTGGCTTCTAATGTAGGTGTCATGGTGGCATAAGATTAGGAGCCTGGTTCTCGCAGGAACAGTTCAGAACATCAAAAGCAGATGCGGAGCCTCCCCATACTGCTGGTGAGAGAGTCAGGCAACTCAAAGCTGATCCAGACCTTCTCAAAACTGGCAGGCATAAGAGTCTGTCTGAGCTTCCACGTGCAAAGTGGCTCCATGCACTCAGGATCTGAAGGACAGTGGCCTCCCCTGGAGGGAAGTGCTCAGCTCATCCAACTTTATGATTCAATGAATTAGACAAGCTAATGGTAATTTCGCTTCCGGCTTAAGAAAACTCAAAACATTCCCACTGAAGAGCCTAACCTGAGGCTATTAAATGTGGGCCATCCCCAGGTCTCTTGTTCAAACTGGATTGTCACAAATTAAGCATAAATGAAGTTGGATTTCTTCCTGAAAGTAGTTATTCCAAAGTCTGTTGAAGCAACTCAGTGTCCTTTTAGTGACAGATTCAACAAGTTTGGATTGTGCCCTAGAGCTGAGGCAGAAAAACATTTCCAGTTAATTCATCTGTCTCTCATCCTTTCTAGTGTTTCTTTCTCTCTCTCTTTCACAACCAGTCCAAATAAAGGGCTAGTTTTTAGCAGTGTGATATTTTTCACACTGAGTAATGCAAGAGAATGAAACTGAATTTTACTGCCATTGGCAACATTATATATGAAACTGGTGGAATCCACTGCCACAGGAGGTCAGTGAGTCAAATACTGTGGCAAGATAATTTTATAGTCATCAGTAAATTCTGTAGATGTGCAAGCATAGATAATAGCCTAAGGTTAATTAGATTTCATGCCTCTGAGCATAAAATACACTTTTGCAGGGACCAGTAAGGAATTCTGCCTCCATTTACAGAATTACATTAGTCTCAGTGAAGTTTTCACCTCTGAAGGATCAGAGATGCTTTCACCACCAGGAGAAAGAAAATCTGGGGTTTAATTGCACTTGGTCCTGAGTACACGGTCTCTGTCTTCTTCTGAAGTGGGTTGAAGCAGCTGAAGAAGGCACCCAGTGACCTCAGATGGAGCTCAACATCACCTAGCAATGGACACTAGGTAGCTTTGTTTTCCATTCACTTTTCATGCACTGCATATTCACACAGCGTTGTGTCACAGTTTGGAATTCAACTAGTATTTTCTGTCATTTAAAGAAGAATGCTAATGGAGTATTAGCACTGGCAAACTGTCTACCAGCTTCTGGAAATCTCTAAGTGTTGTTTCATTCACCCTTTTGAAACTGCNACTTTTTTTTTTTTTTTTTTTTTTTTAATCCTGTCTTTGTGTAGCACCTAGCAGAGCCATCTCAGGGCTGTCCGTGCAGGTAGCACTACTGCTGCACTCTCAATAAGCAGTCAAAACTCAGCCTGGTCAGAAGTACCAAATACTCTTTAATTTCCTCTGCTCGATTTTCTGCTGCTCTCCAGGAAATCACTTGCAGAGAAAACCCACTTATTTAGCACATTCAGCTCTGGAAAATACTGGCTAATTAACATAGTTAAAATTCTCAAACCCTGAAGCAATCTTTCAAGTGAAATAGTATTCAAAACTTGACGAGCTACTCTGCAGGCTCATACTTAATTTTAACTACCACTGTAGCACATTAATTGCTTGCTCATAAATTTAGAAAAGACGATATATAAATACATCATAGCTGTTTTGCTGAAACTAGAGGTCAACACACAGATGCACACCGACAAAAATGAACTACTGTAATGACATTTTTACTGGATGCTGTTTTATTTCTTCTCTGAGAACAAGTGCCAATGTGCTTAGAATACAAATGGACAGACAGAAATACTTTGACAGGGATGACCTGCAACTCTGTTTTTCTACTCTCTTGTCCAGAGGAGGAAAAAACAATGAAAACCACTACTAGAATAGACAGTCTTTCTGACTTTATATACATGAGTTGACACTAAAAAAAAAAAAAGGCAAAAACGCAGGTAATCTGAGAACACTTATGATTAAGAAAGCAGCTACTTAATGACTCACCTATCCAAGCTCCCAACTCTGGCAACTAGATATAGGAGACTTCCAATAGCAAGGCTGCCTAGCACGAAGAGCTTCTGTCTCAGCAACGCCTGCTGTTTGAATAGCATGGCCCTCCATCAATCTTCAGGACTTCTTCAGTCTGCAGAGACAAGAACACATAAAACACTCATCAGAAAGCAATATACAGGGTAATGTTTAATAAGTTATTGCAGGTGATTAAGCCACACTTGCAAAATCTTTTCAAACTGCAAAATAAGTAGTTAAAACTTTTTTGTTTGCTACTGGTTTTTTGTCTGACATGGTAACACCAGGCAATGTATCTGTGATAGGGTGACAATTCTGAATCGACAGTTCAGCTACACCCACCATTACTAGGGTTGTTTGGTAGCCACACTGTGGGTGTTGATTGTGTAAAGACTTGTATTAGGATCCCTTGTTAGGTAAATAAGTTTAGACTTTAAGCCCTTCAGAATCAGCGTGGGCTAGATTTCAACAGAGATTTAAATGCTCTGTGGCCAAGTGAGCCAGTGGTAACTGGGAGTTAGGCTGAATGTGTTTTGTCCTTGAGAGTATCCTAGCAATAACTATAAACATTCTTTTCCTATCAGTTTTCTCCTGAGCAGGAATCCCAAACATAGCTTCTTGCTAGCTATTTATGAAGAGAAGGGAAAAAAGGAAAAAAAAATTAACTCTCCTCTGCTTAACCCATGACACCATGATAACAGACCTGAGAAGCATGTAGCTGGAGTGGGCACAATGACGGTTTTTAGACACCAGTGTGTCCTGTCAACTCTCCTTGTGCTGGACATCAGCTTGGGCTGTTCTGTGGAGAACCTCTTAAGCGCCTCGTCTGCCTGACACCAGCCTTGGCTGTCACCT
Source organism: Syrrhaptes paradoxus (assembly GCA_013400615.1). Taxonomy (NCBI): domain Eukaryota; kingdom Metazoa; phylum Chordata; class Aves; order Pterocliformes; family Pteroclidae; genus Syrrhaptes; species Syrrhaptes paradoxus. The sequence continues at coordinate 90,254 of VZTO01003195.1, read as the reverse complement.
CAAGACCTGATGGGACACAATCTGTCATTCTTGAACTGAACATGCCTATATCTCCAGATTTCAGCAACACCAAAGAATAGACTTAAATTTCATTTTCTGATGTGCTCTGGAGACTGTCTAAAGCCCACAAATGAGCTTTGCTTCAAATATTTTAGATATGAGGCAGGCAGACCTTGTGCCAATAAGATTCAACCAGAATAACCAGGAGGTCCCTAGGTAAGGTAGAAGGAAGCGCTGAATAAAACTCTTTGTCTTTAGCCTGACTCTTCCTTAGGCATGAAGTTTGCGTTCAGGACTGCAGACCTGTTCAGGAGACTCGGAGCTGCATGCCCAATACCTTCTCACAAGAACTGAGGAGAAAGATCAGCTTCTCCTTTCAGAGCACAACCGAAGATGACGTGGTTCTTCACTCTGTACCAGTCCTGGGTTTTCTTACAGATATACAGGAGAATTAAGTTCCAATTCTCTCACTGGCTCAGGGGATGTAAAGCTATATTGTCTACCTACCAAATGAATGCTTTAATCACTGAGTTGATCCTCATGAATCAAAACCCACAAATATAAACGGGAATCACCTGAGCTACTTATCCATAGTCTTGCTCCCTCAACCAAGGAATGCTTAATGTATTATGGAGTAGTTTCAACAGAAACTGATTTTTAAATGAATTTTGACTGGACTCACTTTGAACAATTTTTGATGTCAAGTGTTTTACTGCCAGCAAAGCTTGTTTCGCAGCTCACTTTCTTATTTTCCAGCCTTAGGACTTGCATCAAGCAAGACAGGGGTAGTTTATTACAAGAATATAATTATATACAGAAGCAGAATGGTTAGTGAGAGTGCAAGGTTTGACTGGCCACTGTTAATCAGTCTGCAAATGTTTCTTTGTCCTGCCCATACTGTTAAATTTTTGGCCTGAAAGTTCTCATGAGATTCCAGGGTACAGTTTGGGAGCTACTACAAGCCAGGGACCATTCCCAATAGACAGCATGCATGCAGCCTGTCTGTCTTAGTTCTGGCTGAGTTTAATGGTACGGATGCAGGTTGCTCCATACTGGTTGTCTTCGAGGGTGGTAGGACAGTCATTCCCAAGCACATTGGTTTTACTGCTATAGAGAAAGCCTTTGTAAGACCAGCCCATCATCTCGTCATAAAAGAGTCATGCAATCCTGAAGCTCTGAGTCTGACTGAGTCTCTAACATGTTTCTGGTGTGCTAATAATAACAGTGACTCCTTATGCAGCGAGGTCATAGCTCAGGATAACCTATCATACAGGATAACCTATCATACAGAATATATTGCTTTTTACATAGATAAAAGTGATTCTATTATAAGAATTCTTATATAAGATCCTTATTGCAACATGAATCATATAAAATACAAAGTAAAAGGAGTTTGCAATGTAAATACAGAGACAGAAGTATTATCAAACTTTAAAAAATATATGAGGAGCAGAGGTACAGAGAGTTCAAGTGATTTGCTCAAGGTCACAGAGAAAACCTGTTATACTAGTGGGATTCCATGTAAAATGTCTGAATTCCTACTTAGTGCCTTAACTACAGGATAAACTTTTTCCTTTTTTGTTGTATACTTTTTCTTAACATTAAAAAATAAACAAACAAACAAATACATAAATGAGCATGACATAGACATTGAGTAAGACAGAAAACTCCTAGCTGAAGTTTAATTAAGAAAATGCATAGATACTATACCTCTATGTTGATATGCTACTGATAATTAATTTTTTAATTAAGTTATTTAATTAAAAAAGAGTAAAAA